>NW_019384261.1:637316-678603 GCF_000648655.2 Copidosoma floridanum | reverse complement strand
ATTTTCCGCCCTCGGGTGGTTTTGGGAGGCTGGTACTTCCTCGGGCGAAAAAGCAGTTTTCTGGAACTCGTTCGAAAAGTCTCCTTTACGAACCTCGTTACGTCCCTCGCCTTCGGCTCGGGCCGCAAACCTCTCGGTTCGCAAACAGAGACTTTTCAATCTCGTAGGAAAACTACCATTTGTGCCTGTTGGCACACTTCGTGCCCGATAAATCACTTTGGGCCCTAGGGCAGAAAAGTACCTCGGGCCTGGAGGGTGCAAAAAACTTTTTTGCCTGTGGGCCCAAAGTGATTCCAAGAGTGCAAAATGCGACCCAAGGGTGCAAAGTGGCAGTTGAACTTTTGGCCCATGGTAAGGAAAAGTGTTTTGGATAATTATCATTATTAATCTGAAAATAAAGCTCAAAACAATACTTATGTGACAACATTGATACAAGTGGTAATAGAGTGTCTTTTAAAACTCAAAGGGTACGTAATTCTGAAGACAAGTTCTATTGATGGTAGACATTTAATTTTAGTAAAAGCAGTACAGAAATCATAAGAGTTCTCAATTATTTATGTATATTTATCCTTTAAAAAATGTTTGTATGATTTGTATAATCCTTAACAAAAAGTTCTTTTATTGACAAATAGTTAATCTCATACTTGTAGTTTATAATCAAATGTCTAGCTGCTATTGATGTAGCGTAAGAAGGATTCATTTTTATTAAGCACTTTGGATTATCTGTGAGAAAAAAATTTCTTAAAGTGCTTATATATTTTGGTTTTCAGATATTTTTTAAAGTTCTTAGTACTTAATAAATTTACAAAGTGTAGTAGTTAAGTATAAATTAATATACCTTAAACAAAATTTTGTTTGCTTGTGACTATACTTTTCCGCATCGATAACTTGAAAGCCAGGCTCATCTACCATAACGTCCACTACAATTTCTTCAGAATGTAATTGACTTTGCTTTCTATCTTTTACATTATACTCCAGTTCTGAGCACCAATTTCCTCCACTATCCCATTGCCTGTCCTCATTGTCCTGATTATATCTAGATAAAACAATTCAGTATAAAAAAACACCATTCGAGTAATTACATGGCTAACGACTACTTTGTCTCAAAAAGAAGGCTTACAGTAAACAATATTTTTTTTACTTTCATGCATGTGAGTCTACTATTAAAAGTTATCTTACTTTTTTTGAGATTTTATTACAAATATAATTGAATATCATATAAACTTGGAAGGTAAACGTTGTAAGTTGTAGATAACCGAAAAAAAAAAAATTTTAGGTGATTGTTTGACGTATACTTTTGAATTGTATTATCTTTACAACCTGGTTTTTTTACACGGCCCTTGTAAAACGTAACTGGTACGGAGTAGATGCATGCTACATTGGTTTTTTTTTTCTAAATGTGCCAAAGAATCTGAGAATATTTTTTTCAGGTCGAAAAAATAACTTTGACGAAATTGTTTACAAAAAAATTGTTAAAAAAATACTTGACCACATTTTTGAGTGGCAAGATAAACTTTCAGATCCATAACTATATTTTGAACAAGAAAGCACAAAAAAATGGGTGCGAATAATTTTTCCCAGTTCAGCACTGTTTGAGCCTGGTCTATATGGAGTTTTCTCTGGGTAAGCGTTGCATAGTGACAACTGCACCTAAGCACCATTGGTGCAGAGAAAGCCAGCTAAGGTGACATAATGTGACTGTACAGTAATCAGTTCCATCAGAAAAACTCCTACTATGTTCGTAATCACAGTAAAACATCCCCACTCGAAGGTAGTGAGTAGGTGGCCCCAATGCTTAAATCTGTAGGCAACCGTAAAATCACTAAGAAAATTAAAAAATGACAACTAATATTAAATGCTGGAAAATAAATTTGAAAAAAAACTTCTTTAGAAAAAAAAGTTTTTTTTTAGTTTGGTCTGCACATTATTTACCACAGTTATAACATTTTAGTGAATGAATGAAGAACTTACTTTCAAAGTTTAAAGCCAAATTTTTCTGTGTTTTTAAATTACTTATTAATTTAAAAAAAGCTTACAATTTATTTCATTAGGACATTTTTTAACAGGGCTCTAGTAAAAAAATTGAAAAATTTGTTATGATCTACTGTATTATTCAAAATCTCCTCATTCTAACGATATTCTTATTTACCCACCTTACCCTATAAAATGCAAGACACTTTATCTCAAGTGTGACATTCTTGACATGGAGTTTCGTAATATACTTTGTAAACCTTGTGGGTTACAAAACCTAATGAAAGAGTTACGCCCTGAGGGAGTGATTACTATTTAAATGACAACTTTAGCTTGCAGACGGTACATCAAAAAATATCAGTGACCGTGAAAAATATAAAGGTATTTTATAAAAGAGAAACCAGATTGTCGTAATGAGCAATTGTCTAAAAATAAGCTATTTTTGCTCGTCACAAAAGAGACCATCCTTTTATTAAATAATTCAAGATTTTAATTGAAATATCCGTTAACTTATAACTATTATGAGTGCTTATATTGTTAAAACTTATTAAAAATAGATCAATAAAATATAGTTCATAATATGATTAACATATTTTACGTAAGAAAGATGGCCAACTTTTTTAGTTACAAGTTATTGTGTGTAAAATTGTTATTTTCTTTTGCTTATTCAATCAAAGTTATTTGTAAAAATATTACATTTAAAGAACTAGTATTCTAAACAACCAAATAACAATAAAACAAATATAGTTGTTTTATTTCCTTATATACAACATCAAAAGTTTATTATTCAATGTTACTCTTACTTTATTATTTACTTCTAAATAAGTAAGGACTGCAAGGACTACGGCATCTTTCCCCCTGTTCGCACTGCAGCAACCATGCGACGGTATACTTCTCAGTTTCTGATCACTATTTTCAGTCTGAAAACGACATAAATAGTAATTTTAAGATTTCTATGAACTTTTTGGACACAGATATTTCAGACCTTCAAATTTAGCCACGTGTTTAATCTAGAGCTGTCTGTATATTTCAATATAGGTTGATTGTCATGCTCCCGAAACCGGTACTTAACCAAACATAAAATTTCAAACCTTGAAACAACTATTACAAGTGCCTATCACTAGGTAATCTGTAATATTTACTGGCCACTTTATCAACAAACGTAGCATTGGTAGATCCGAGCTGCTTACAGATCACTTTACAAATCAATAAAACGAAAACATTTAAATAATTAGCTATCACCAGATAGCCCGTAGCGATTAATAGCCACTTACATTGCTTATATAACGTTGATTATAGTTTGTTAAGAGGTACAAAGAATTACACAAGTTCTACTTCCAAACTATTGGCTAACACTGCTCCCTTTACTCTGGTGCATACCTATTTATAAATAGAAGCGTTATACTTCAAAAGACAAAGAGACCCAAAAAAAGGTGTTAGCGTGCAACTGAGCTAGAATTATCTCTGGTCTGACTTGAAAAAATGTAATGCCCATTGGTGTTCCAACCTAATCTCCCACATCAACCTTAAGGTAAAGTTTATCAGGCCACATGGGAAGTTAGCTCAGGGACCGGGACAGCCATTTTAGTACAGAGGATCGAAGGATAGAGTGGCAGATGTGGAAGCTTCTGCTGATTGGCTCTGACACATTCAGGACCAACTCGCACACAATCCTCATCAACCAATCTCTGGCTCAGAATTTCATGACTGTGAGCTTTATACGTTAAGTGAGATACATCCATGTGTGTGAGCAATGTACATAGATATACAGTTTCTGTATAGAGTCCTGAACATAGCAGCCAATCTGACACACTGTCTCTTGGCCCTGTGTACATTTGAGTTGTGACTGTCAGCTGTCTTGACTCTCAATCGGTGATTCCCGGACCGACCGTTTACAGATAGCTAGGAGAGTGGCTGTATGCACGGAACCACAAGGGGGCACGTCTAGTAGCTCCTGCCTACAACTGCATAGTAGCTGTGATACTGGGCAGAGGTACTAATACCTGATGAACGAGCAGTTTGGCTGCTCATCACCTAGACAACATTTATTTATAACTTTATTTATATTTATTCATATTATATGCTATATTTATGCCATAGCTACTATTATTGAACTTTTATACTGTTGAAAAATACGTTTTTTTTTGTTTTGTTTTTTTTTTCATTTTCTTTCAGGGGCAAGTCAGATCAAAACTGGCTAAACAATAAAAATCAGGGAACTTAAGCTTCAGTAACATCCTTATTAAGTTAAAGATTACACTTGTTTTTTTAATATAAAAGCAGTGAATTACTTCTTAAAAACTGTGATACCAATTAAAAGAGAGAATAATTTGGTGAGACGACAAAGAATATCATTAATCTTATTAGATTATTACACTTATGTACCTTGACTACACCATAAAAACTAAAGAAATGATAATTTTTTTTTATACCTAAGACTTTCTTTTATCATATCTTGGTACATTACTGGTATTTTAAAAAGCAATAAAACTATAGAATTGGCGTTTCACATTATTTTAGGAAAAGGAGAAATTTTTTAATAGCATTTTGATCTTAACAAGTCCTGTGAGGCATGGCCAACTATAAAGTTTTTGTCTTTCGCGAATGTATTTCTAATTTATTTTTTCCAGTCTTGTTCCTAATTTTAAGTATAAAAATTTATCTTATGGTGACATTCTAACCTGAATTAAATTTTCTCTAATCAATAAAATTGTTGGACAATCAATGTCCAAGAAATCAGCATAACATTTTTTAAAGTTTTAATTGTTTAGATATATCTCACAGCATTTAAATTTGGATAATAACTTTCTTCTCAACACGCTTTTCTTATCTTCACTTGTAACTAACTATGTATGTAAGAAAATCTTGGAATCTTAATTTGACCCACTTTCCGGTCTTTGATTATAATGAAATTTTGCACATGCTCTGAGTTCTAATAAAAATATATGACTAGCTAAGAAGCGTCAGTACAAATCCATTATGGCGGCCTTCCCAAGATAAAGGTCTAGCTGTTTAAAATCTACCTCGTGATATGGGTAGTAAATAAAGGGGTTTGCTTTCCGAAATACAAAAAAATAGTCACGTGACTTC
Source organism: Copidosoma floridanum (assembly GCF_000648655.2). The sequence continues at coordinate 673,542 of NW_019384261.1, read as the reverse complement.
AATCCAACATGGCGGATATCAAAGATAGTGTATTGGCTATTTGAAATGCACCCCGATAATACGGGAATTAAATAAAAGGGCTTACTGAATGGGGTACGAAAAAAATTATCACATGACCTAAATGTCACATAGAGGGCCGTCCCAAGGGGGTGGATTGGCTATTTAAAATGCAGCCCTATGATTTGGATATAAAATAAAAGAGTTTGCTAAAAATAATGTGAAATGAAATTATCTTACCAAATTATCATGTCATGGGTATCAATCAATAAGGTTTAACAAGAGGAATACGAAGATTGGAGTATGAGTCTATGTAATCCCACCTAAGCCAAGGTAAGATACGATCTGAGGGCTGAATGGTATGAGGGTGGTATAAAGTATCATGTTGCTAATGTCACCTTAGGGCAACGGGTGCAACCCTATTGTAATTAGCCTTGCCTCACCATATGGACCTCTAGGAGGGTCGACCGTTTATAAGACTAAAAAGTATAAAATAAAAATAATAGTTCAAATAACTAAGAAACACTCTTTTAGCACGCAACAAAAATTACGAAATAATTCGGATATTTCGTTTGATGACTTGAGAGTTTCCCCTTTGCAAAATATTCATTAGATTGCATGTATACATAATTAAGTATTTACCTATGCAAAATGGTTATAAGTACGTAATCATCTTTATTAAATATTTACTGTGATTTATTACAAAAGAAATCGTGGAGCGTTCTGTCTAAAAAGAGTCAAGATCTTATAAATGCTCCACCCTTTTTTTCACAGTGAATTATAGTAAATTTCCAATAAAGATGACTACCTACTTATAACCATTTCGCATAAGTAATTATTTATTGCTCATCACAAACTGAAAATGTTTATGTATACATGCGATGTAACAAATATTTTGCAAAGGGAAAACTCTTAACTTATCAATCTTAATGTCCAAATTATTTTTTAATTTTTCGTGCGTGCTAAAACCGTGTATTTTAGTTTTCTTATTTCGAATAAGAGGTTGTCTAAGAGCAGAAACCACATTAAATTTGGCATGATCAATGATTAAATAGAACGAAATGTACGAGCAAAATGAACAAAATTAATAAACAAAACAAACGATAGATAATAATTAAAGATGCCTATGTTAATGTATTTATATACAATCAAAAGCATATCCTGGTGTGAAAAAACTTTGTTGCTTTTTAATATGCTGATGAACCTAGAACTACACTTTTTTCAAGATAGTTCTTCAAGGCATTTTAAGCAACTTACGACAGAATTACCCGATTATGTTTATGTAAATATGCATACAGTTTGGTTCTTCTGTATAAAAATTAGCATTGTAGATCCATGTTATTTCAAATTAAATTTTGGGTTGTTTTTGATTATGAATAAAATGTTCGCTTATGTTCAATTTTGTCTTATTTGTAACCAAAATCTAAAACACCAAAAAACTTTCTTGTTGTGATCATAAGTATATATAATACATATTCATGCATATTTTTCTATGTAACTAGTTATTAACAAGAAATTTTTTTTCCTACATTCTCTGTTTGCAAATTATTCTTTCACTATAACTGTATAAAAAATGCTGTTCAAATTCTTACAGTTAGAAAAAGCAACAAATAATCGACTATGTAAAAATAAAGAACTTTTCATGTACAAGTATTCAAAATAATCTTTTCGTATTAACTGACATAAGAAACAGTATAATAAGCTGTAATTGTTTTTCACATAATAAAAGAAGTTAAGATGCTAATGCGAGTAATTGAACATATCAAAATCTCCCATTTACCAGTACGAGATCACCGAAGCAACTCAAATTTTTAAGTCTAAAACTACAGATTTGTAGAAATTTGCTATACGTAGCAACTAAAAAAAAGTGTCACCTTGACCAGAACTTGAACCTAGAACCCTTTCTTGTCAGGAAAGCGCGTTACCAATTTTGCTATCGAGGTCTCGGTGACTTCTCTTCTCAATTGCTACATTTTATATTATTGGCGATCTTTCAGCCCATGCCTTGCTCATACGGTATATGAGAATATTAGAGATAATCTAATCTACCAATGGGTAAGTACTAATGCGAGTAATTGAATTTATCGACATTTCCTATCGATCAGTACGAGATTACCAAGGCAACTTGAATTTTTCAGTTTAAAACTACAGATTTGTAAAAAATTGTCATACGTAGCAACTTAATACGTATATAGCAAGGCATGAACTGAAAGATCGCCAATAATATTGAATGTAGCAATTTAAAAGGGGAGTCACCGAGATCAGACCTCCATAGCGAAATTGCTAACACGCTCTCCCAGCAAAAAAAATTCCAGGTTCAAGTCCTGGCCAAGGTGGCACTCTCTTTTCTTTAGTTGCTACTTATGACAATTTTTTACAAATCTATAGTTCTAAACCGATAAATTCGAGTTGCCTAGGCAATCTCGTACTGGTGAATGAGAAATGTCGATAAATTCAAATACTCGCATTAATACTTACCCATCGATAAATTACAGTATCTCTAATATTCTTTTACACCTTATGAGCAAGGCATGCAGTGAAAGATTGCCAATATTATAAAATGTAGCAATTGAGAAGAGGAGTTGCCAAGATCTCGATAGCGAAATTGGTAACGACCTTTCCCGGCAAAAAAAGAGTTTCAGGTTCGAGTCCTGGTCAAGGTGGCACTTTTTTTTCTTTAGTTGCTACGTATAAAAATTTTCTACAAATCTGCAGTTTTAAACTGAAAAACTCAAGTTGCCTTGGCAATCTCGTACTGGTGGATCGAAAATGCCGATAAATTTAATTACTCACACGAATACTTACCCATCGATAAATTAGATTATCTTTAATATTCTTATGTACCGATAAGATGTTAAAATATTTCTAAATATAAAATTCTGTAATATTCCTGTGTATAAAGTTATATATCAGATGATTACTTTATTCCTTTTTTTTACAGTGATTATTTTTGTTTTAGTATCATATTTGAATAATTTTGTTAAATTTTTTTTGATTTATTACTCACTTTATTAATTATTTATAAATTTCAGGATAATATAACGACTACTCTAACTTTTCAATTTCATTTATGAGGTGAAAGACATTTACAAATATTATACAATACTGCCGTTGCTTATATAAATGTTACCATTACATATTTTACCAATTCAATATGTTGCTTTATCTACTTTCAAACAACTGATAATTTCTTCTTTTATACAATTTAAAGTCGTATCATTTAAGAAATATGCCTTATTACTGTGTGTTGTTAAAATTGCGGTTTTAAAATGAGAATCCTACTTTTCACCAAATATCGTAAATCATCTATCGTGTGTTAACTAGTTTCTTGAAATAGTAGAAGACTTCACATTTTCATCTCCTACTTTCTATGGTAATATTAAGAATTTTGCATCGTTTCAACGTGAATTATAAATCAATTCATGTAACTTAAATGATTGACATAGAAGTGATAATTTTGATAATTTTGATATTATTTTGATCGTGATCTTTTTTCATAGACAAGAATAATTAATCAAAAATGCCTCTCTAAAAAACAAATTTTTTGTTTCTAATAGGCTTAGTATTATTGTTATGTCTCGTTATGTATCATTAACTTTTACTAAAGTCTTTTTTTGATTATCAAAGGTTTAACTCATATTATTTTATATAGGCTCGCATGCCTAGACTGGTAGGCAGGATGCTTAGCCAGTTATTTCTACGTATTTATAATTTTAAAATTTATTCTAACGCACCAAAGATCAAGGACTTAAAATAAATGACAGGAAACGTGTATTTTCATGAGAATAGTGATACATGCACTAAAGGGATATGCACTTTGACGAATCCGTAAATTCTAATTCTTAAATGAATAATTAAGTATTTGTAGGATAAAGAGGTAAAAGACCGTTTTTTGGAAGGGTAAAAGCGCAAGCATAGAATCCTTTTTGTTAAAAACAAGAACAGTAAATAAAATTTCACCGTAATAAGCACGTGGATGCAAGCGTGGTCATTCAATAGTCTTTATACACATTTACACTTGCACACACGTACAGACCAATATGTTTTTAATAACCACCGTGAACGAGAGTATTACAGCCATGGATCGGTGGATAAGTCTTTACGGACTCGGTATTGGAATGATTCTTACATGAGTTTGAAAACACGTTGTAGTTTTAAGTCGTTACAGACTCGTAAATCAAAAGTCTCTAGAAGTGTTGGTTTAGCTGGTAAAGATTAACACATCACGGTCGGAACTCCACACGCTGAAAGATTTCGTAATTGAATGAATCAAGGCTCAGGTCTCTCTTAAACGCGAAGTATAGAAGTATATGCGAGTGAGTAAATTGGACGTATTCAGTTCTCATTTGGGTCCGAATATAAAACGCTAAGGGAAATAGACATACATACATACACATTTAAATCTCTATATGCATATTAGTGTATTTTACTAGTCATCAGCTTTTGCGATACTAAAATTTAATTAATCAATTAGTTAACAGACATTTTTCAACATTGTCATCTCAAGAATGAACTTTTATGATAGTGTGATTCTAATAGTAATTCAAGAGTTTTTTGACGTGTTATAATACTAAGGAGTAATATCAAGGCTATTCCCATTTATGTTACAGGCAATACTTATTTTTAGATAAAAAAAAGCAATCAGTTAAAACTTTTTACAAAAATGTCCCACCTGTAGCACCTAGACTGTCTAGAAAAATAATTTTCTGATTATTGTCAAACATTTTATTGATCATCTATTTTTGTTCACTGTTTAATAGAGAATACAACCAATAGAATGTTTTAATGCTTTTCGTTATTATACTTGTATTGTTGTTTGATTTTTTTTCAAAATTATTTACATGTATAGGTACGTTAAAAGCATGAACTAACTTATTCTCTGTTTCTAGAATCTTGTTTAACTAAACAAGTGCATCATTTTCTTTATTATTTAGGACAGTTACTGCTTCTTAAGAAATGTTAACGTTTTAAAAATGGTGCTTTTTTGAACCCATACTAACAAATATTTGTTAAAAATAGTTCAACAAAATTATTTCACTTGTTTTTAAGTCTCTTAAGCTAAAAGCACCTTTTTTACTAAATATTGGTAAGCACAATGCTCCTAGTCTTTCGAAAAAATAATATTGAATTTACCCTCAATTAGTAACATTTTATCTCATTGTCATCCTTTACACTTTTTTATATTATTCTGTTGATAAGATTGTTATATCTTTTTTCAAAAAACAATGAACTTGATACAATATAAACCAAACTGTTTAAAAGTTTTTCAGTTATTTATGGATTTTTCTAACTTTGTAACTTGGTCAATAATTTTTTTCCTATCTTCGAGATAAAACGGTAGATCAATAACTTTATGACTTCTACCACTTTTTGAGTGTACAACACTCGAAGTAATTGATACATTTCAATCGACGAACGTCAACTACTCTAAAAAATGCAATCATTTCCTCAACTGTTAAGCCTGTCAAACCTAACTAGATCGGTGAATAAACTACACATGCAATTCACTGCTGAACCATTAAACCAACCCAAGGTAACCAAATTTACTTTGTAGAAGAACTTCTACTAAGCAACGAAAAATATACAAGTTTAAATAAAGGGAAATAGGTAGAAGATAGAGTAGAGTGGGACAGGAATGGTTGGGGGATTCTTAGACGAAGGAGGAAAAAGGAAGGTTACGAAGGGGAAGGTGGAAGGATTGGAGGAGGTGAAAGGCTATATCTCTTAAAATAACTATACAATGAAAGAAAATATAAAATAGTGTTTGTTTGTGTTCTTAAAGAAAGTGACTGATGCAAAACTAAAGTGTTTCCAAGATATATATTAGTAACATAGTGGAATTAAGCAGACGGCCACATTACTTTTTTTTCAGTCTTATCAGCTCCGTGCATCAGGTTGGAGGGGATAAAAAAAAAGACTGCAGCGCTGTAGGTGAGCAAAGTTGGCGAACCCGTACCCCCATGAATCTTACAGTAAGCGTTGTCTTATATGAGAAAAGATATTATTTTATTTAAAGTAATTAGTTGAGAAATCGAAGGCGAAAAAAAAATGTTATTTAGCCAAACCGGNTATCCTTTATTTTACTCATATGGTACACAAGAATGGCACAAAAACTCGAATGGCCTATATAAGATACCAAATAGCTATCAGATCAGACAAATTAAATCCTTTTATAATCGGTCGTAGATAGCACAAAAAATGGGTAGTGGATCATAATGTTAAAATAGAAAAGGACAAAATTCAACATTTTAAATATCATCAAAAAGAGCTGATACGTACAAAGGTTTATATAATTATATACAAACTTCTGCTCATGGTGTATTGGCGAACGTTGGCAAGACTGTTATCCTTCCTTCATCGTTCAATGGATCCCCACGTCATATGCAATAATGTTACCAAGATGCTATGGCAATCGTTAATAAAAAAGATAAGCCAGATAATTTTCTTACAATGACATGTAGTACTAATTCGTGTGAAATTCAGAAAAATATATTACTTGGCTAACGAGTCTTAGACAGACCAATTATTGAAGGGCGAGTGTTTTATTTACTAGATAGGCCATCAAGGCCTCTTTGTTTATAAGCATCGATAACCATTTCTAAAGTAATGTCAGCAGTCGCTTCTCCTTTTGCTACAGCTGATCAACGAAGTGCTCCTTCTATCTTTATTGACATATTCCTGTACGTAGGCAGCGTGCCCACTCTCTACTAATTTTTTAGCTTTTTTCAGCGTTTTATTATTAAAAATTATGTTGTAACTTATACTTTTAAAGCCTGTTTGGATAATCATATCCATTTTTTAGGGTGCTGATGTTTACGCGATAGCAGTATGCACGTCTTATTCAATAAATAATACTTTCTTCTATAAGCGACAGTGTTACGATTTAATCATACAGGGGTACGGTATTGCGTGATTCTGACACCGAGGGCGGCGCTGCGTGTCATGCACGGAGAGAATAATGCCTCTCCTCAATACACATTGTTAACATAAGCCACCATTGCATAAGCACACTCACACACACACACACACACACACACACACGAGCGTATGTACTAGTAAGTCTCTACCGCCTTCACGCTGAGTGGCTAATCCCCTACTACTCTAACTGAAACAAAAACTCTTTTTATTTAATTAATCTCATGTAAAATTGGACTCTAAGATTTTTGAAACAATGAATCCAAATGAGTAATGTTGAGGAAATGTCTAACAAGAAAAAATTTTTCATTATATCTTACCTGACCTATCGCGTTACACCGCACTATCAAAGCACATATGCAAAGAAAAAAGAATTTTTTGACTTTCATCTTTATTCAACGAGTAATTTTCCAAAAAAAAAAACTCTTTCTTTGAACATTGATCAGCGATGTTCTGTATATCAGCTAAGTACCCTATCTTTTTCACTACGATCAGTTCCTACTAAAGATAAATTTTTTTTTCTTCGTTTTAGTATGATTTGTTACTCATCACTAATTTAGATTCTTATTTACTGTTTATTAGTATATTAAGTTTGACCATATATTGTACGAATTATTACATTATTTATTTTATTAACAATTGCTGTTATATAACTGAATGGTTTTTTTTTAAACTCAGAAATGTATGTTCTTTGTGTTACTTGATTCTTTAAAGTATAAGTGTTATAAACAAATTCAAGAAATCAAAAAAAAAATAAGGGTACTTTTCTTAAACCTAGCTTTCTCTTTGATTTTAGGTTGTTTTAACCAAACAAAGAGTCACAATTACCCTAGCACGTAGAGATTCTGTAAAATCCACCAAAAAAAAATTAAGTTTTTCTACAGAATTCTGTAAATCTGTGCAATTCATGGCCCCTTCACCCAAAGACTTTTGGCAGATAAGCTTCAATACACAAGCCAAGAACACAAAAAACGCTTTCTGAACCATTGAAGCTCACATAAGCTAAACTCTAACCTCCAAGAATCCAGTAACTTAAGCTTGTTCACGAAATTTTAGAAATTTTTGCCCTTATTGGTACTATAACCAAAGATCACAAACAGAGAAGCTTGAAACATCATGTAACAGCCATATTATCACTTTCTCATACACCAAAGTTTAAATAACATAAACTTAATCCCCAAAAAATCAAATAACGTAAGTTTTTCGACGAAATTCCGTAAATTTAAGCAACCGATGGCCCCTATAACCAAAATTTCTTAGCAGACTAGCCTTGATACAGAAGTCAACCACACAAATTAGTTATTAAACCATCAAAGCTCGGACAACCTAACTTCAATCCCCTAAGACTCAAGTAACTTAAGCTTTTTTATTTAACTCTATAAGCTTATGCATCCGTTGGTACTATAACCTAAGATTTTTAACAAAGTATCTTTCAACATAAGCTAACAAACATAAGATCATTTACTGATTCTTCAATGCTTCTGGTAAAAACGAGATAAATTAAGTTCACTTGTTATCAAGTGACGAAATACCTAAACTAGAGACAAAAAATCTTACTATCTTTCCAAATATAGATCAACCAGAGTTGTTGCTGATTAATTCTAGTTATTATACAGTCCTTACTATATCGGAAACGTCTACTTGTACTCTACAAGGAATTTAGTTTTATTAAGGTAGTTGTACAGCAAATTGAAATATAGGATAGAAAATTATGATATTTTGCAGGATGGTAGATTAATGCATAAAAATAAGAAATCTAAATTTTTGTGACCCGAGGGTACCTATAAAGGGAGATATTCATAATTATTTGCATGCCTTGAGTTTTTGTTTACATGCCAATTCAACATGGCGACTTATGGGAAACCGCGGAGCTGTCTGTATATTATCATTCATATCGTTGCTAATATAGGATAGGTTCTGATGCCCTTTGGACAGTAGAAAGATAATTAAATGACAATTATATATTCGCTTTCAAAACCTTCCAAGGGTACTTGTGAGAAAAGTAATTAAATAGTAAAGCGTGAAGAACGTGCATTTGTGAGACGCTATTTGAAAATATGGCAACGCCGCATAATCTGATATTACGCGCGCGGTTTGAAAGGTAAATAGGTACATATGATTGCTCGTAAATCCTGATTACTGCAATCTCTCTTATAGATTTTCAATTGTTGTTATAGGACGTATATTTTAAATAAATATGATAAATAAATATATAAATAATAAAACGAACTGATATACAAAGAACATCAAAACAATTTTATTGCCATATACTACTTAAAAATGAAATAAACATGTTATAAATTAATATTTATGTAATAAATATTTAATATTTATTTTTTAAATAATTAAATAGCCTATTTTTAACTTTATTATTTTTAGTTACTCGAATCGTGCCATTTTCATCAGCACCAAGTAGACTAGATAGGCCATCAAGGCCTCTTTGTTTATAAGCATCGATAACCATTTCTAAAGTAATGTCAGCAGTCGCTTCTCCTTTTGCTACAGCTGATCAACGAAGTGCTCCTTCTATGATGCTCTGAGCACACACTTACAGGCACACACACATGACCGCAAAGCGACGTTGCCAGATCGTTCTACTACACAAATCAAAAAGTTTCATGACTCTTGCGGTACCTGTACAACTACCTTAAGATATGGCTGTTGGGTGCATAAATTTATAGAACTTTGTAAAAAGGCACACGGGTTTGGGTATTAAAGATTTGCGGTTCAGTTCTTTAAGCTTCGGTAGCTTAAACAGTAACCCTCAAGTCGTTGGCTAATGTTAATAGTTACTTTGTTAAAGATTTTTAGTTGTAGGACTAATAGATGCATGAGCTCATACAATTTTGTAAAAAAGCTTAAGTGACTAGATTTTTTGAGGGTTTAGGTGAGGTCACTTCAGCTTGAGTATATCGGAAAGTAATCCTAAGATATGTTTGGTTTTGATTGTCATGAGATGCATAAGTTTACAGAGTTACGTAGAAAAACTTACGTTATTTTTATGGAGGGGTTGAGGTTAAGTTATTTATGCCTTAGTACATCAAAAAGTAATGCTATAATTGTTAGCTTATGTTTGAAGCTACTTTATTAAAGGTCCTAAGTTATAGAGCCAATGAATGCATACATTTATAGAATTTTGGAAAAAAACTCAAGGGACTGGATTTTTGGGATTTGAGGTTAAGTTGTGCAAGACTTTATGAATCAGAAAGTAATTTGTGTCTTGTTTGCTTGTGTATTAAGGCTGGTTTGCTAAGAATCTTCTGTTAAATGGGTCATGGGTTATTGGATTAATAGAAATTTGTCGAAAAACTTCAGTAATTACATTTTTTAGAGATTAAGGTTAAGTTATTGTAGCTGTCGTATATCAGTGAGTGAACCTTTTGGTTATTATCTTATATTAAAAGCTACTCTGTTTGTGCTCTTTCATAAGAGTACTAATTAGAGCATTAGTTTTCAAAATTCCATAAAAAAGTTTAAGTTTCTAAATGCTTAGATGTTTGAGGTTAAGTTGTGCAAGTTTTGGTGGTTCAGAGAGTTATTCATGTGTTTGTAGCTTTTGCGTTAGGGTTTGTTTGCTGATAATATTTTGTCATAGGGGAAATAGTTTGCATTAACTTTTAGAATTTTGTCGAAAACCTTAAGTCATTACATTTTTGGAAAAATTAAAGTTAGGTATCTTGGCTTTGGTGTATCAGAAAGTCATTTCATGATTACTACTATATGTTTAAAGCTTCTATGCTTGCAATGTTTAGTTATAGTACAAATAATGGCGAAAGTTTTCAAAATTTCGTGTAAAAAGCTCAAGTTTCTGTATTTTTGGAGGTGTCAGGTTAGGTTATGTGAGTTTTACTGGTCTTAAAAGCATATTTTGTATTGTTTACGTAAGTAGTCAGGCTGTTTTGCAAAAAATATTTAGTTAAACAGGCCATTGGCTGCATAAATTTACAGAATTTTGTCAAAAAATTTATGTTATTCCATTTTTTTGTTAGATTTCACAAAATTCTAGTGTACTAGGTTAATTCTATGACCAGATTTGGTTTGAGCAAACTTAAAAAACAACAAAAAAAGATAGGCCCTGTTTTTTTCCGTGGTCTTGCGTTATGTATAAACAATAATTGATGGTAAAACAAATTTTATGTATTACTATCTTAATTTTAATACTATAAATCTATTAACAGTAAATTGTCGTGACAAAATTAGTACATTAAAATTTTTTTGAATAATCGTTCTATGACGTGCTTACAAAGCTATTTTATTACTACTTTATTGTGTTAAAAAAGTGTATGCCATACAAGATGTGTTAAAATAGTTTGGAAGTAATCTTTTTTAACAAAAATGTTTTGTTTAGGAATAAAAATACATTATTCCATGAAGTATTATCACATGAAAAAATAAAAATTGAAAGGATAGCTGATAAGTTAACGTAAAATGTCGAGACTACATGGATTTATTAAAGTGTTCAACTAAATAATATTTATATTTTGTAACTGTTTTTTTAAACAATAGTTTTGGCTTATAAATCTTCTCTTTTAACTTAAATGAATGTATTATTTTTATTATTTTAACTTGGTAAAGCTGTAACAGACAACTGGCCACTAGCGAATAATTTTCTTTTTAAGGAGGTTCGGTAGTGATAATTTTTTATGATGAAAATTTTTGAAATTTCGATATGTTGTTTGGGATGATAATATCAAATTACAGCTAAATTTTTGAAGGGTTTAACCACACCGTTTTCAAGATATATTGACCTGAAAAAACAATATTTTAACATGTAGGCTTATGGAGAAATCACTTAAATTTCACATTAAAAAAAAACGGCTAAATGAACTTGTTTTTTCTTTTTTTTTAAATGAAAGAATATTGTCAAAATAATATTTTGTCAAAGTTTGAGAGAACCCTACCACAAATTTCTATTAAAAAACAGCAAAAAATGTGCTCGCAGCAAACGACTTGGCAACGCTGCTTTTGGCGCGCGCTTTGATATGTAATGAATAGTAAAAACTCCTTTTCTAATTGAGAATTTCATTATAAAAAATTCAACCGAATAAATAAGTACACTGTCATTAGTAGACGACGACAACAGCAGTAGACGACGTGCCAGCAGCCGAAAAAATTCACAACGTTGCCAGACGCTCTCCCTCCCCTTGCCTCTCTAAGATTTCCCTCCGCTAACACTACCGAACCTCCTTAAGTACAAATCAATACTTTTAAATCTGATCTTAAGATTTATTAATAGCCATAAAAATGCCGCAACTATTAAGCATTGCTAAACATATGAAGTAAAATGTAGTGTCGAGGTGTTTTTAGTTTTCAAAGTTATTCTTCATATAAAAATCTTATTTCCATTTTTTTCCCGTCATAAATGTTTTCTCTACTTTGTATTATATTGACTCATTGATTTCTAGCTAAGTGTCAGTACATTAATTGTATGATATACTTGAATAACTAATTAACATGACTGTTTTACTTATTTTAAGACTGAGTTCATCATGTGGGAAGATTTTACGGATACTAATTAAGACATCTAGGGGAAAATCGATATCAATAGTATTGTCTGATTCATCATCCTCCTTATACGTTATCTTTGCTGTGCTAGATCTCAGTTTCTTCAGATTATTTAATTATTGTTAACGATAACGATTATTAACGATAGCGTTGTATGAAAAACGCAGTAGTTTTTATGTAGTATAGTATCATTATAAAAGCGCGCGTCAATTTGGTTATACGCAAAAATGCAAGATTAAGTTAAAAAGAGCAAGTCAAGGGCTGATTAGATGTCTATTTCACTTGAACATCTGACCAGAACAGATGTGACCAGCGTATATCAGCTACAACTACTCCTCAGTGTATAGTCAACGACTTAGTACGATCTGCAGTGACGAGCAATCAACCAGCAAGTCAACCATCTTCGAGTCCAGAATAACCAGGTAAAAAATTGAGTGAGTGTGAACTTAAACGCGAGCACCGGGTGAGCGCGTAGGGTTGAGAGGAATCAGTGCGGATAGAACCGGACCCTGTATCCTTTATTATAGAGTAGCGGGTTCGAGAAAAATGTGTTAATCATGCGTATGCGTGTATAAGCGTATTTGAAGATAAGGTATCGGATTATCGGTCAGTCATGCATGTGTGTATTAAAAAAAAAGATGTGTTAGTCGTTCTCGGACAATTATGTGTCCATTCAGGAGTGCATTTAAGGGGAAGGTGCTGGTGGCGCGTTTGAGAAAATGTCGGTTGGATGTGTGCACGCGCGCGTGTGTGTGTACGAGGTGTGATCAAAAAGTAAGGTGACTTTTCATTTTTGAAAAAAAATATTTATTTGATTATCCAAAACTATGTTATCCCCTTCAAAATAATCCTCCTTAGATATAATGCACTTCTGCCAACGCTTATTCCAGTTGTCAAAACACTTCTGAAATGCTATTTTGGGTATTGCTTTGAGCTCCTCCAGCGATGTAGCCTTAATCTCCTCAATCGTGGCAAATCTTCGTCCTTTCATGAGCTTTTTCAATTTTGGGAAGAGGAAAAAGTTGCTGGGGGCCAAGTCTGGTGAATATGGTGGCTGAGGCATGATGGAAGTACTGTTTTTTGGCCAAAAAACTACTAACTAATAACGACTTGTGCGCAGGTGCATTATCATGGTGTTCGTGGATACACGTCTCATACCCAAAACATCCGTCAAATTTGATTGGCATGAGCCAAACGATTTGTCAAGATCATCAGCTATTTCTCTAATCGTAATTTGACGATCTTTTAGGACCATTTCTTTCACTTTCTAAACATTTTCGTCGGTGTTTGACGTGCTGGGTTGCCCAGAGCGAGGTTCATTGTCAACATTTTCTCAGCCCTCTTGGAATTATTTTTACCACTTATAAACATTTTTTTTGCTCATAGTTGACTCACCGTAGGTCACTGTCAACATTTCAAGAGTCTTTGAGCACTTAATACCACTTTTTACACAAAAATTAATACAAACTCTTTGCTCCATTATTTTCAACGAAAAGAAATCGCCAAGTACGCAAACACGAGTCTAACCTTTAAGTCTCTCACATAAAAAAAACACATCTATAGTCAAAAGTATGAACATATGATCGTGATTTGTATACCAACATAATAAAAAAAAATTTCTAACTTAGAGCGTAAAGAATGCGCGCAATTCCAAAAGTCACCTTACTTTTTGATCACACCTCGTATGTGTGCGTAAATGCACTGGTAGTGGTATCAGTCAGCCAGTGGCATTCTTGAAATTAATGGCAAACGGCAGTACATTATTTGTTAGTTATTTGTGTGTCTGTATGTATGTGCGTATATTTCGACGGCTCTTACGAAAAACAACGGCACTCAGATTTTCCCATTTAAAATAACATTGGAATTTCTGAGTTCCGTTGTTTTTCGTAAGAGCCGTCGTGGCTCTTACGAAAACCAACAGAACTCAGATTTTCCCATTTAAAATAACATTGGAATTTCTGAGTTCCGTTGTTTTTCGTGAGAGCCATCGATTTTATGTATACGAGAGTATATTCAAGAAGAAGGCGTCGCAGTACCACCGGCTACTTGGTCTAAGGCAGGAGGACCGATCAAATAGTTGTTGTGTGAGCGTCTAAGATCACGTTAGTTGACAAGTGAAGAGGCGTTAGTCAGTTGGTACATTAATCAAGTGTGTGTGTTCAAGAAGAAGGCGTTAGTAGTACGTAAGTCAGTCAGTCAGTCAGTACTTGTGCATCCACGTGTTGGCCAAATGCCGGTCAATTCTTTGATATGCTCTCTCTCTCTCTGAGCGGGTGTGTTTGTGTGAGTGTATGTGTCTGTTAAAGCATATTTAAGGGTTAGAGAAGGAGGCATTAGTTGTGTGTGTGCATCAATGCTAGTGGCTAGAGTGTCAGTCAGTGTGCGTCCACGTGTTAAGGGTGCAGGGGCCAATCACTGCAGTCAGTAAGTTGCTTATGTGTGTCAGAAGACATAACCCCTGTTTACATAGCATATAAAGCCAAAACTGGTCATTATATTCTTAAAACTAATCATTTTTTGGCATTTATATTCTTTATGTAATGTAAGGTTCATTTGCTTACAGACTACATTTTCTTCTACTGCTCATAACTTCTGATAACTCTGTCAACGAAGTTTTGGAAGAGACGTTCATTAAAGTCGTGACTGCGAGGTAAGTTTTGTTCCGTTAGTTAATTAAAAAATAGATGTATAAAAATTTACGCTTTGCGAAATAACTAATGGACCATGTGAGCTCTACCACGGCTTATTTTTCTTGATTTTTCTAATCTGTACTTTTTCTTGAGTGACTGTAACTTTTCCTTCAAACAAAAAAACGGTTAAGATTTTTTGAATTTTCTTTTACAAATTTAAGCACAGATATTCTTTGTTAATCATATCCATCCTCTTTTGCATATTAAAAATATTAATTTTAAGGTCTTAGTTGATTGGCTAGCGTAACTTATACATACACATGTGTATGTTTAGTAAGCTACTTAAAGAGTCCTGCTCAACCAACCAAATTCGTTATTTATTTTAATATTCATCATCGTATACTAGGTTTCAATACATGTTTTAAATTATAACATTTTAGACTTACAACAAACTACACGGCAAATTCTTAAATAAAAACTATAATATAGTAACGAATACCTAAGTTACTGTAGAATATGGTATGTTCTATGAAATAAATGTATTTTTGTATATTAAATAAGAAATCATTATTATTCCTAGATGCACAATAATTTTATTATTGATTATTTGATTTGCAGTTTTCTTATAACCAAATTTCAAGTAAACTTAGAACTATAACGAATCTTACAACATTAACTTAATTTACAACCTTACTATACTTACGACCTCCAAAAACCGTATAACCTCAACAAAACTTACAAGTTTTATCAAATTATCAACCGCAAAAAACTTACAAGTAAATTACAATTGTTGTTTTCATTAAAACCATGTCAACGTTGTGAAGATACAGTTTTCAAAGAGTCAATGAAGTTGCCGCTATATTTTCTACAACTGCTGATGGAGAGATTCCAGAATCCTACTTTACTGTGCGGAATAAGAACATGAAAAAATTAGAATTTGTTAGTTCTATGGATCCTAACATAGAACCATGGATGTATCCTTTATTTTACTCATATGGTACACAAGAATGGCACAAAAACTCGAATGGCCTATATAAGATACCAAATAGCTATCAGATCAGACAAATTAAATCCTTTTATAATCGGTCGTAGATAGCACAAAAAATGGGTAGTGGATCATAATGTTAAAATAGAAAAGGACAAAATTCAACATTTTAAATATCATCAAAAAGAGCTGATACGTACAAAGGTTTATATAATTATATACAAACTTCTGCTCATGGTGTATTGGCGAACGTTGGCAAGACTGTTATCCTTCCTTCATCGTTCAATGGATCCCCACGTCATATGCAATAATGTTACCAAGATGCTATGGCAATCGTTAATAAAAAAGATAAGCCAGATAATTTTCTTACAATGACATGTAGTACTAATTCGTGTGAAATTCAGAAAAATATATTACTTGGCTAACGAGTCTTAGACAGACCAATTATTGAAGGGCGAGTGTTTTATTTAAAAAAAAATTTTTTGCTTGATTTTGTTATTAAAAAAAAATTATTTTGGAAAAATTACAGCTTATGTATATGTTATTGAATTTCAAAAACAAGGCTTACCTGACATGCATTTGTTAACTATATTAGATCGTGATTACAAAACTACTAGATCCGATATCGTTGATAAATTCATATCAGCTGAAATTCCTTATCAAATCAATAATCTTCGATTACATGAAATTATGATGAAAAATATGATACACACACCGTGTGGTGATTGGTGTACGGTAAACAATAAGTGTACTAAGCATTTTCTTAAACCATTTCGTAATGAAACAACTCTAGATGAAAATGGATATCCTCATTACCGTAGAAAGATATAGGCGTAACTCACGAACGTCCTGGAAATTATTAAGTTAATAGTACATGGGTTGTTCCTTATTTTCCTGACCTGTTAGAAATTTTTAACTGTCATGGTCATGTAAGAGTTGTTTCTAGCATATTGGCAATTAAATATTCATACAAGCATTTTTCCAAAGGTCATGATGCAGCTACTATCATAGTAAGAGAAACAGATAAAAGTAACACAGTTAATCATGATGAAATTCATAACTTTATTAAAAGTCATTATGTTGGCCCAGTAAAAGTCTGCTATCGTATTCTAAGTAAACCATTGCGAGACAAAAGTCATTCAATTATCAGATTGCCAATACATTTATCAAATGAACAGTGTATTATAATTTCAGAAAATGCCAAAGACGCAATCGTTATGAATAACTTGAACAGTTCGAGTAATATGTTACATGACTACTTCAAATAAAATGAAAACTGTTAAGAAGCAAGGCAGTATTTTTACTCAGGAATCCCAATTCATTTTACGCACAAGAAAGTAAAAAGCAGCGATGCAACTACATCTTCTTGGAACCTGAGACAAAAACATTTTAATTGTATTTGTTGTATGTACTCCATGGGTCCAACTCAAACAGAGTTATTATTTTAAAGGTTAATATTACTACATCTAAGAGGTGCCAATAATTATACTGACGTATAAACAGCAAATAATATTCTGCAATCATCTTTTGTAGCAACTTATTTAGCACTGGGACTGATCGAAGATGATGAAGAATGGATGAAAGCTATGCAAAAAGCAACACTATGGATGATGCCTAAGAGACTTGGTCTTTTATTTGTTCGGATGTTTATACATTGTTTACTTATTTATACCAAACAATTGTTGAAAAATACAAACATGCAATGTCTGAAGATTTTTTTCAAACTAAAATTCTGTAATAAGTTACCAAATGGCTTATTCTGACATAAATAATTTACCAAATAATGAGGGTCAAAGCTTACTTGATTTTTCTACTATTGAACAATCTGTTATGAATACAGTAAATAACAATTGTCATGTATCAATAGTGCATGAATTAAAAGTAAGTGAACGTTATTATAACCAATTAAATACTAAACTCCAAAAATATAGTTGACGTCGTACTTAAAGCTTCCTAAGATGAGAATTATGATGACCCTTTTTGTTTTTATTTAGACGGATAAGGAGAATGTAGAAGGATTTTTGTATACACTGCTGTATACAATACATTACTCTCAAATAATTTTAAAGTTTGTTAAGTGGCATTCACCGAAATAGACGCCATTTTACTACCTAATGGTAAAACAGCTCACAAAACTTTTGGTTTACCAGTTCCCATGTTTTATGATTCTTCTTTAAGTTTAAAAGCACAATCTAAAGAAAATACATTGTTGAAAGATATCAAAGTCTTTATTTGGGATTAAGTACCAATGTCCCCAAGATATGCATTAAAAATAGTAGAGAGGACATTAATACATATTATGAATAATGGTTTGCGTTTTGAAGGAAAAATTTTGTTATAAGGTGGAGATTTCAGGCAACTTCTTCCTATAAAAAATCATAGATTTTAGACCGAAGTATTGAATGTATCTATCAAGTATGGTTCATTATCGCATAATTCTTCAAAATCTCAATAAAAAAAGAATATGAGGGTCTTACCACAAGTAACTGAATTTTCTAGATTCTTATTGGATGTTGAATATAGTACTTTGAACAACCGTAATAAAAATATTCTACTTCCTCATCGTTGTATACTACCAATTAATAGTTGTATTGTTCAAAACGTTTTTGGGAAGCTTATACAAGCCAATAACTTTGAAGACATGAGTAAATGTGCTATTTTATCAGCTGAAAATGTGGATGTTGATGATAAAAATAACCAAGTAACTACTTTATAAATTATATCAACGGAACACGTCTGTACACGAATTAATAGTAGTGAAAACTGTAGTAATGTGAACGTACTGATCTTTTTTTACCATACAACCTTAATACCTTAAATCCACCAAGTCTGCCTCCCTATAAATTATGTCTAAGGAGATATTGCACTTTTATGTTAATTAGAAATATAAGTATAGATGAAGGCTTATGCAATGGCATACGATCACAACTTATTGATTTTTTCAAATATTCATTGAAGTGTAAGATCTTAACACGTGATAAATGTAACGATATTATATTTTTGAATCGTATCTGTATCTATTGTGAAAATGTGTACCTATTTACTTGCAAAAGAAAACAATTTCTAGTTAAATTAGTGTTTGCAATGCCTACAAATTAGTCACAAGGACAAACGTCTCAGAAAATCAGTATCGATCTTAGAAAAGACATTTTTAACCCCAGACAATTTTACCTAGCCATATCTAGTGTAAGATCGTGGGACTCATTATTAAAATTTCTTGGGTGTCAAAGAGTAAGCTCGTTTGTTAAAAACTACGTTTACAAAAAACTGTTCAAAACAAGTTATTAATCTTAATAAATATACTTTACTCACATAAAAATTAACGTATAAAAAACTCAAGTCAAAGCTTTGACAAATCTTAAATAATTTGATAGCTATTTAATGCTTTAGAAAACAGAAAAATATGGATATTCTAAATGTCTATTGTTACAGTTGCTTTGGAAGAAATTATCAGTAATGCAAATAAATTGATATTACCAGCTATATAAGTTTTTGACTGAGATAGTAAAGATATAAACATTACATCTTCTATTCAAAATTATATTATTAATACCATGTTTGATTATAGTACTTTTATTAATTGAAATTTCATTATGTTATAAAAAAAACCTTTTAAAAAATAATTTTGACGAATAATTTGAAAAAATAATTATGTAGACGTTACTTATTATCACTTTTAACATATTTCATATTGATATTTAATTGCTTTTAGAACGGATAAGACTGTTTTTTTTTTATCCGTACCTTACTCCTTATTAATTTTTTTATCATTGCTACAATATTTTTTACCATTTATAAATAACTTTATAAAATAAAAAGTAACTAATTTAATTTTTAATGATCATACTTAGACAAGTGTCATAGAGAGCTAAAACGGGTCAGATAGTATCTATTTGAACCCATCCATGCGAAAAAGAGGTTAATAAAACATTTCTAGTTTCTACGGATTCAAGTAAAATTCAGAACATGTTCTATGCCTTTACTTAGCAACAGTCTGAAATGAGCTAGATGCTTTATTTTTCGATCTTTGTGGAAGTATAAAATTCAATTACATTATTTTGTACATAGGTAAGAATTTTTTTCAATTCTTATAAAGTTAAATTCATCAAATTGAATACTTAATAGTCGTTAATAATACCCTTTGTTTGATAAAACAAATTAATTTTTCATATTGTTTTATTTCTATACTGTTTTTAAAAAACTTTACACAGTTTGGAAAAATCCTCAAGAGCTTACTTAATATTGAATCAGAGATACATTTAAATTAGAAATAATATTACGGCGTGCGTAGCGCGCTAATTTAGTTTCTAGTTATGTTTTAAATTTTACATTAAAAGATCAAATTTAATGTTTGTCTCAATTTTGGGGTACAAACTGCTGCAATTGGTAACTATTAAGAAAACAAGGATAAAAGTTGTTAAGAAACTGGATGGCAGAACAGTAACCTTAAAACAAAATATACGAAACTAATCTCCATATGCTTGAAGTTAGCATTAGTAGATCGAGAACGTAGGTTAAATCTGCAGGGGAATAATTTAAAAGGTGGGCAAATTTTATTTAAGTTTAAAGCATGCCCTAGGGGGTATAGCTTGCATTAGAATGTGTTTGGATACAATTATCTTATCGGAGGAAGCGAATTCCAAGTAAAAATAAATAACGAAATTTTTTTTCTAAAAAAAAGTATTTACTTTTAAAACGGTTAAACCTATGAAAATTCGAGTAGCACCACCAGAAAGTGCATTAAATTTTGCCTAAGAGGTAATAGTCTTAACAATATTGGACTAGTACATAAAAAATTACAGGTGGGGTAAATTATAAATGGTCACTTAATATAAATGTGTATCTTGTCATGCTGTACATAGTGCTATATTGATATTTTAGTGTTATCTTTTCAATATTTCATGTGATTTTTATAAGTACTAGTATAGAAAAATATAAATGTGACTTCTTATTTATTATACCGTACCACACCGTTAAATAAAAATCTTATGATACGTAAACATAATCTTATTTTCGCCCCTCGGACACGATGCTTTGCGCCCTAGGGCACACTTTCTGCCCGCCAATTACTTTTCGCCCACAGGCAGGAAGAATTATTTGGGCCCTGTTGAATCCAAAACTCACACCCACCCTAGGGTGGAGAGTAATTGGTGGGCCGAAAGTGAGCCCACAGGCCCTTGCTGCCCTCGATACAAAAAATGTCCTTCTTACCTTGGACACAAACATACAAACGTGCCTTTCAGGCACGCCAGTTGTACTTTCCGCCCGAGGTAAGAAATCAACTTCTTCTTACCCAAAAGGACTAAATTAATGACTCCATCATTATTGTACCTTCTTCAGTAAAAAAAAAAAAGAAAGAAAGAAAAACAATAAAACACCATAATGTATTGACATGTAATGAGAAATATTTTTAGTTAAAAGTTTTAAAGTTTAATTTATTTCTGGCACTTAATAGAACAAAAGTTTTCTCTTAAAAAAAATATTTATTTGGGATCCATAAATTTAATTTGAATAAGTAAAAAGCTGTAAAACGGAAAGAAATATAATTATGTTGAAAAGTACCGTGCATTCTTTATGCAATTAAATAATCGTTGGCTTTAAAAGGCCGTAAGTTAACAGTTTCTTCCGTATAATCTACATAAAAGACTATTTTTTAAAGCTGTAAAGATTTAAAACTTACAAAAAATGTAAAATTTAAAGAAAATTTTTTCTCTCACCTCACAACTCTATTACCACAGCAACTCAGTCCTGGAGCTTAATTTCTACATTTCTTATGGCCGCAATAACGAAAACACATATTCCTTTTTGTACCTTAATAAAAGTACCTTTTTTTTGCAGAGCTTAGTCGCTTTGGTGATCTATGGTAGGAATATTGGTTCATGATGCTTGTCCGTTAGAAGCTGTCCCGTTTGCTAAAGTTAATTTTTTCTTCATAGCTGTAAGGGTCTTCCAGTGCAGATCTTAAGAGGATCGGTGATTCTTGGATAAATGCTTAGAGTCAAGAGCGTAATATAGGGTCGTTGATCACCAGGATTCCTAGCGTTGCAATGAAAAGCTCCACTCGCGACGTCTGCCAATGGATGACTGACTTGGTTCAATAGTGGCTGGCTTCACATAGTCCTTAAATGAACAAATCGTTTCCAAAAGTGGTAGTAAAAATTTTTTTGCTGGTTACGTAGTTAAGACTTAGCTGGCCCTTAAAGGAACCAATAAGATTTATAATTAAGTAGTGAACGTAAGTACTTATAATAGCTCTACAAAGAGCCAGTAGTACAATTTTTAGCTATTCCTTATTATTATCCTTGAATATAAAGAGCGAACATCAGGTAGCTTGGCTCCTACCCTTAGAGTCTCTGCGTACGCAAGTCGTGCTGGAGAGAGGTCCACAACTGGCCTAAGAGTATCTTGCCTTCGGGTCGCTGCTTGGATAACTAACCGCTCACCGTTCGTTGGGGAAGTGGGCCTGAAGAATATCTTCTGTGTGGGTATGTCATTGGAACAAACCACATAGAAGGAGGCCGTTGTAGCTGCCCATACTTTTTACGACTGTCTTCCCTGGCTTACATTTTAAGATCCTCTGATGGCACCAGGCTGGATGGTTGAACAATCTCAAAACTCTGAAGTGTTGGAGCAGGTTGTGCTCTAGCTAGACACAAATCTTGGTATTCCGTCGGAGACGTTGACGTTTCAAATGCCTAGTTTTCCGTAGCACTTGATTATTTTGGCGATCTAGGGTACAACTGATTTATTTTCCTTGCCCATAAAAGAATAGTGTCATCGGTAACGGGAATGCCCACTTGAGTGGCTAATACCTTTGTTCTTGGTGTACTGTCGACGTCTCAGAAAATCAGTATCGATCTTAGAAAAGACATTTTTAACCCCAGACAATTTTACCTAGCCATATCTAGTGTAAGATCGTGGGACTCATTATTAAAATTTCTTGGGTGTCAAAGAGTAAGCTCGTTTGTTAAAAACTACGTTTACAAAAAACTGTTCAAAACAAGTTATTAATCTTAATAAATATACTTTACTCACATAAAAATTAACGTATAAAAAACTCAAGTCAAAGCTTTGACAAATCTTAAATAATTTGATAGCTATTTAATGCTTTAGAAAACAGAAAAATATGGATATTCTAAATGTCTATTGTTACAGTTGCTTTGGAAGAAATTATCAGTAATGCAAATAAATTGATATTACCAGCTATATAAGTTTTTGACTGAGATAGTAAAGATATAAACATTACATCTTCTATTCAAAATTATATTATTAATACCATGTTTGATTATAGTACTTTTATTAATTGAAATTTCATTATGTTATAAAAAAAACCTTTTAAAAAATAATTTTGACGAATAATTTGAAAAAATAATTATGTAGACGTTACTTATTATCACTTTTAACATATTTCATATTGATATTTAATTGCTTTTAGAACGGATAAGACTGTTTTTTTTTTATCCGTACCTTACTCCTTATTAATTTTTTTATCATTGCTACAATATTTTTTACCATTTATAAATAACTTTATAAAATAAAAAGTAACTAATTTAATTTTTAATGATCATACTTAGACAAGTGTCATAGAGAGCTAAAACGGGTCAGATAGTATCTATTTGAACCCATCCATGCGAAAAAGAGGTTAATAAAACATTTCTAGTTTCTACGGATTCAAGTAAAATTCAGAACATGTTCTATGCCTTTACTTAGCAACAGTCTGAAATGAGCTAGATGCTTTATTTTTCGATCTTTGTGGAAGTATAAAATTCAATTACATTATTTTGTACATAGGTAAGAATTTTTTTCAATTCTTATAAAGTTAAATTCATCAAATTGAATACTTAATAGTCGTTAATAATACCCTTTGTTTGATAAAACAAATTAATTTTTCATATTGTTTTATTTCTATACTGTTTTTAAAAAACTTTACACAGTTTGGAAAAATCCTCAAGAGCTTACTTAATATTGAATCAGAGATACATTTAAATTAGAAATAATATTACGGCGTGCGTAGCGCGCTAATTTAGTTTCTAGTTATGTTTTAAATTTTACATTAAAAGATCAAATTTAATGTTTGTCTCAATTTTGGGGTACAAACTGCTGCAATTGGTAACTATTAAGAAAACAAGGATAAAAGTTGTTAAGAAACTGGATGGCAGAACAGTAACCTTAAAACAAAATATACGAAACTAATCTCCATATGCTTGAAGTTAGCATTAGTAGATCGAGAACGTAGGTTAAATCTGCAGGGGAATAATTTAAAAGGTGGGCAAATTTTATTTAAGTTTAAAGCATGCCCTAGGGGGTATAGCTTGCATTAGAATGTGTTTGGATACAATTATCTTATCGGAGGAAGCGAATTCCAAGTAAAAATAAATAACGAAATTTTTTTTCTAAAAAAAAGTATTTACTTTTAAAACGGTTAAACCTATGAAAATTCGAGTAGCACCACCAGAAAGTGCATTAAATTTTGCCTAAGAGGTAATAGTCTTAACAATATTGGACTAGTACATAAAAAATTACAGGTGGGGTAAATTATAAATGGTCACTTAATATAAATGTGTATCTTGTCATGCTGTACATAGTGCTATATTGATATTTTAGTGTTATCTTTTCAATATTTCATGTGATTTTTATAAGTACTAGTATAGAAAAATATAAATGTGACTTCTTATTTATTATACCGTACCACACCGTTAAATAAAAATCTTATGATACGTAAACATAATCTTATTTTCGCCCCTCGGACACGATGCTTTGCGCCCTAGGGCACACTTTCTGCCCGCCAATTACTTTTCGCCCACAGGCAGGAAGAATTATTTGGGCCCTGTTGAATCCAAAACTCACACCCACCCTAGGGTGGAGAGTAATTGGTGGGCCGAAAGTGAGCCCACAGGCCCTTGCTGCCCTCGATACAAAAAATGTCCTTCTTACCTTGGACACAAACATACAAACGTGCCTTTCAGGCACGCCAGTTGTACTTTCCGCCCGAGGTAAGAAATCAACTTCTTCTTACCCAAAAGGACTAAATTAATGACTCCATCATTATTGTACCTTCTTCAGTAAAAAAAAAAAAGAAAGAAAGAAAAACAATAAAACACCATAATGTATTGACATGTAATGAGAAATATTTTTAGTTAAAAGTTTTAAAGTTTAATTTATTTCTGGCACTTAATAGAACAAAAGTTTTCTCTTAAAAAAAATATTTATTTGGGATCCATAAATTTAATTTGAATAAGTAAAAAGCTGTAAAACGGAAAGAAATATAATTATGTTGAAAAGTACCGTGCATTCTTTATGCAATTAAATAATCGTTGGCTTTAAAAGGCCGTAAGTTAACAGTTTCTTCCGTATAATCTACATAAAAGACTATTTTTTAAAGCTGTAAAGATTTAAAACTTACAAAAAATGTAAAATTTAAAGAAAATTTTTTCTCTCACCTCACAACTCTATTACCACAGCAACTCAGTCCTGGAGCTTAATTTCTACATTTCTTATGGCCGCAATAACGAAAACACATATTCCTTTTTGTACCTTAATAAAAGTACCTTTTTTTTGCAGAGCTTAGTCGCTTTGGTGATCTATGGTAGGAATATTGGTTCATGATGCTTGTCCGTTAGAAGCTGTCCCGTTTGCTAAAGTTAATTTTTTCTTCATAGCTGTAAGGGTCTTCCAGTGCAGATCTTAAGAGGATCGGTGATTCTTGGATAAATGCTTAGAGTCAAGAGCGTAATATAGGGTCGTTGATCACCAGGATTCCTAGCGTTGCAATGAAAAGCTCCACTCGCGACGTCTGCCAATGGATGACTGACTTGGTTCAATAGTGGCTGGCTTCACATAGTCCTTAAATGAACAAATCGTTTCCAAAAGTGGTAGTAAAAATTTTTTTGCTGGTTACGTAGTTAAGACTTAGCTGGCCCTTAAAGGAACCAATAAGATTTATAATTAAGTAGTGAACGTAAGTACTTATAATAGCTCTACAAAGAGCCAGTAGTACAATTTTTAGCTATTCCTTATTATTATCCTTGAATATAAAGAGCGAACATCAGGTAGCTTGGCTCCTACCCTTAGAGTCTCTGCGTACGCAAGTCGTGCTGGAGAGAGGTCCACAACTGGCCTAAGAGTATCTTGCCTTCGGGTCGCTGCTTGGATAACTAACCGCTCACCGTTCGTTGGGGAAGTGGGCCTGAAGAATATCTTCTGTGTGGGTATGTCATTGGAACAAACCACATAGAAGGAGGCCGTTGTAGCTGCCCATACTTTTTACGACTGTCTTCCCTGGCTTACATTTTAAGATCCTCTGATGGCACCAGGCTGGATGGTTGAACAATCTCAAAACTCTGAAGTGTTGGAGCAGGTTGTGCTCTAGCTAGACACAAATCTTGGTATTCCGTCGGAGACGTTGACGTTTCAAATGCCTAGTTTTCCGTAGCACTTGATTATTTTGGCGATCTAGGGTACAACTGATTTATTTTCCTTGCCCATAAAAGAATAGTGTCATCGGTAACGGGAATGCCCACTTGAGTGGCTAATACCTTTGTTCTTGGTGTACTGTCGATGAAAGACTGTGATTATTGACAACTTGATGGGAAACAATGATTAAAAAATAATGATAACCATTGGAAATTCTAAATATTTATTTTGTACAACGAGGCGAATACAAAACCAAACAAATCAAAGTACTGACGTATATAAATATATTTTAATGTATATATATATATGTGTGTGTGTGTGTGTGTGTATGTGTGTGTACGTATTTTTTTAACTACAACCTACTCAAAAGAACAGTACAAGCCATCAGTCTCATAAACAGAGTCAGAATATCTTCAGCATATATGCTGATGGCAAAAAATCTACAACAATCATAAAGCGTACGTTACCAGAATTACTTAGCAATCCTGCTACTAAATCACCACACAGTATCATCAGTGTTTAATGAGAGTATGTGTCTAGTGGAAAAAAAATTAAATATCTGGGTATCATTTAAGCATAAGAAGAAAAAGAAACTAACAAATTTTTAGCAAAAAACACCTACTAATCACCTTTACATTTTCCTTTCCAGAATACACACAGCCCTAAATCACAAAAAGAAACAAATATTCAGGACCAGCTATAAAAGCATTCTTAACTCATATCAAGTGAAAAAAATTTGTCTTGAATATGGTTAAATTGCGTAGGCAACAAACACATTCTTTATAGTCGACTAATGTAACTAATGAAAAAAAAAGGAAAGAAGAAAAGTGTTACATGAAATGACGAAACTTGTAAAAGCATTTAGTATAGAAGAAAAGTTGGCTACAGAAAAGTAAAAATAGAGTATAAGGCAAGCAAAACTATGTGGAAAAGGAGGTCAAAATATAACTACATAATGAGAGAGATGTATTCACATTATAAGTAATCAACTGATAATTTTTACCCTGGTACGTGGAGTGCAACGATTCATAATATTAACTCTACATTTCTTCTTTTTCTTGATGACAATGTTTCTCATCCAAATATTTTTTTAAATAGAGAAGATTGGGGCCGTTACTCATTTGTTACAGAACTATTTCAGGTATCAAGCGAAGGAACGGTAATCGTACGGACAACGAGATGTCACTGCACAATAGTTTGGCATTAAAACCTGTAATAATATGACAAGAAGAAAATAAGAGAGATCTGTGTGGCATATAGATACACAGGCCGTTACCACTACGCACTAATTATACAACTAAAAAGTTCCTTGCGATTCAACGGAAGTTGACAACTCATGGGTTATAAATAAAAAATGGATAAGAAAAACAAAACTCGAGAGGCAACAAGGATAACACAAAAATGTTACAAAAATATATCCACAATAACAAGTTGTGTAAGCAGTAACCTTAGGTATCTATCAAAAAGTAAATAATAATATTCCATTACATTCAGTTAAATTTTAATCAGCGCATCTTCGATAACAGTCATCAAATACGTATCAGTTGTCATTACTCGTACTATTATTTCCACAGTTCAATAAATGTGCAGAAACCAAGTGAGATAAAAAATATATTGTTACTAAAATACTGTCAAAATTGTATTCTCATCACCGAAATATGCTCAAAGCACAAGGTATTAAAAAATGTATAAAACTTATGAGAAGCAAGCAAAATAGTAAATTCTTGTACCTCGAAATCCCAAATTAAAATTATACCGTTATGAGTGGTATTTACATGATTGTTCTGTAGTGGTAGTACTTAAATGAGAAAAAAATTTGTTTTTATAATCCATAGCCAAACGCCCACACACACTCACACGCATCCACACACATTTGAGTGATTCTACCGTACCTTGCTTAAATCGTGTCCAGTACTCATACTCGCAAGCCATAATGAAATCCAAGACTTTTAAAACGTTAAATTGTGATAAATGCTGTCAACTTTACTTGACATATTGTCTTATACTGATATATTGATCCATTCATTGAGATAATCGATCATTTAGAGTCAAATTTTTCATTCCAACCGATGTCCACAACTCAATTTCAAGTATAAAAGCTTTCACTGGTAAAAAATAAGGCCTACCTGACACTTGAATGTGTAAACATTATATACTTTAGCTATTGGGGATAGGATTTGTATCTTAGCCCTTTTCCAAAATTGACAAAGACGAGTGAGTTTTCACTGCATACATTTTGTCCGTATATTTGCACCATAATAACGGTTTTAACAAAAATCAGTTAAAACTAGTAACTTTTTGAGATAAGAAATGCTAACCCATTAATACTTTTCAAAGTATAGGGCTAAAATTAGAAAATCCTTACGACAGTAGTACCAGAAGTTATTACGTCTCGAATAGCCAAGCTCTTCTATTTGCGTATTTCGTACGTACAAACATTTTATTCCATTCCGACCCCCCATGGAACAACCGCTCAGTGTATATGTGTAGGTACACAAACTAAAGTTTTTATTGCATTTGAGGCTAGTGAATAAAGTATAGGTGGACAAGTCATTATCATACGTCTGTGAGTCATACGAGTACTATAAAGAAGAATTAATAAACTCCAAAGGCTTACTGTTCAGTCTTATATTCAGTTGACAACGTTTCGACTGCACTTACGGCAGTTTTTTTCAAGTCTAAATTATGTAGAGCAACGTCCACTCAATATTAAATATTATCTATATCTGCTTTAATATAACCGA
The DNA here is from genome assembly GCF_000648655.2 of Copidosoma floridanum. Next base: position 644,353 of record NW_019384261.1, on the reverse strand, counting down.
CTGGCTTTTAAGCTTGAAAAGGACTGCCTTAAGTGCAGTCGAAACGTTGTCAACTGAATAAAAGACTGAACAGTAGGCCCTTGGAGTTTATTAATTTTTCGTATCATTTTCACTGTTCTTGGAGTCCTCTTATTGAGTACTATAAACTTTAAAAATTCCATTTCAAACTTTTCCATTTCAATCGTACCTCACCTCAAAGTGCCGATTTTTCTCGTTTTAGAGCAATCAATCCCAGCCAAACTATTTTTCATCACTGTTAGGCTAAAAGACAAGACACGTGTCTCGGAGTTTCGTCTAATTGGCTTCTGTTCGCTCCATAAATGAAAAAACGGTGGTGCTACTTGCAACGATGGTAGCCAAGTGGTGCACTCCATTAGGTGGCTTTATTTGGGCTTAAAAGAAAGCAAAAACATAGTCATAATGATTAAAACACAAATCTTCAAATTTTATGCCACCAAATAAAAAGTTATAGTGATTTTATAACAAATTACTGAATTTTAGGCAAAATCACATTCATTAGCAATATTTACGCTTTAATCAAAACAGCTGTAACTTTCGAATGGACGCAAAAAATCGAACAAAACTTTCTTTTAATTGATGGATCTTGATCCTAGTTTTTATATTAGCCCAGTAAAAACACTCGAACTGTTGAAGGAGCAAAAACTGACTTTTATAAAATTTAGTATAACTTTTGACTAGTTAACCTTGTTGTTGCATCGCTTTAGATATTTATTACCAATGTTATGAACAATAACAATACCATGAAAAAAATTTTTTCTTAGTAACTTCCTTGTAAAAAGTTTTTTAAGTCAATCTCAGCATGTTACGACAGAATTACCTATATGTTTATATAATACAAGAAAAGTACAACATAAATATTTGTGTACTATAAGTAGCTAATAAGATTTTGAAACTCAAACTTGTATGGGGGAAGTGCTCTTATATAATCAAACGTGTATCCACATAAGATCCAGCGAAAATAAATCAGTAAAAGAAATGGGGAAATGACGCTTCAAACCGTGCTTTTTATTCAACTAGCAATAATATACAACACAAACATCATAACACGAACACTATATTATAGTAAAGATTTGTATGACTTGGGTCAAGAAGGAAATTGGCGATAAGATTTTTGGTGGCATGGTCTCGATCGTGTTACGTACAATAGTATACAGCTATGCATCCGTGCGTTCCTTTTGGCCTGGGTCCTTGATGGTAGGGGAATAAAGAAGAGAAGCTATAGTGAAGCAAAGGGCTGTTATTGAGGAAGATTAGCCAGAGACAAGAAAGCGAGAAGAACAATCCCACCGGACCAAAAGACACGTGTAGCTCTTTTCACTGATACGAAGTTTAATGAAAATAAGTTAACCACAAACTGCTCCTTTATTTGCTTACGAATCAAGATATACATGTAACAAATATAATTTGTTTCTTAATTAATTACAAAATAGAAAGATTTTTTTTTAACAATTAAATACGTTGTCTTTAATTGAAGGTATATGAGTGCGTAGAGAAAGATTATTTAAAAATTATAAAACGCGCAACATTTCTCATAAAACCATAAAAAAAGAGTTTCTGTTGCAGTATTTTCGTAAAAATTTATTTGCGATCAAATAATACCTTTGAAGAGGCTAATGCTGTACTGCAACTGATTAAAAAAGTATATTTATAATTTTATTTAATTAAAAAGATCGATGGATACGGCTGACATTGCATCTGTTAAGCCCCTGAATAGTGCAGTAAAGCATTTTCTAGTAGTACCTTGTTATTTGAAAATTTATCATCCAACTGTACACAAAGTTATTCGCTACGTGCACAATTTTGAAGCAGCACCACCGAGGGAAAAACGAGAACTATTGGTCGGGCACAGCAGAAGGCAATATTCGCGATATGTTCTTGATACCTATAGGAACACAGCACCTTGATAGATACACGAAAGGTTCTGTGTTTATTATACCACGAATTAATACAATGTCTTAAGTGGTACAATCCTACGTGAATTACTAAAGACAAAGTTTGTACTACAAGCACTATAAGCGCTTGAGTATTACTTCAACACAAGTCCGTGTACTGTGTGATACGTAATACGTTTTATTAGTTTACAATGTGTCAGCACAGACATCCTCTGACCAATCGGAGAGCTCCATTAGCCCCATACCGGCGTGTTCACACAATATGTACGCACGTTCATACGATACGCTTAGAGGATCAGGCCCCAGCTAAAAACTCTAAGAAATACACTGTATACGATGTATTTCATTGCGTTTGTAAAATGAACATGCATGAGTAAAATATGTACATACTACTCATAATTTTATTAAAAATTTTACCCTTAAAATGGTTGTCGATGTATAAACACATAACTTTCTGATGATAGTAATGCTTAGTAATCTGCTAGCAGAAGACAAATATATCATTTAGTTTCACATATTAGCACAGGTATTGCTGCGATCGCTTTTTCAGCTTGTGCACGTAGCAAATATTATAGTCAAGTTCTACATTGTAAGCAGCTGAGGATACCACACAATGTTAATGTTAAAGTTATGTTCGTGAAAAATGTATTTGTTTTAACGTTTTAAAATGGCTCAAACGCACAGAACATAAAATTTAGCCCATTGAATAGAGCAAAAACCAAACGAATTAAAATTGATATTTATTTAATTAAAAGTTCAAAAAAAGTGGTGAGGCTAAAACAAAAAATCAAAGTATTCAACTAAGTCAAATAATAAATTGACAGTAACAGTTTTATTTAATTTTTAAAGTGGCTAAGATGTGGCTAAAAGAGTGTCAATAGGCAGTTATTACATAACGGCAAACAAAAATTGTTCTACCTAATTTAATGGAGTGTGAGGGGAAAAATATGTTGCCATTTGAATATCAAAGATTTAGTTCGCTTATAACCTTTAGAGTTTTTTTTTACTATGCTCTTTTTAAATTCTGAAATTTGCTAATACAAATCATTTCTCTAGCATTTAGAGTTTTTTTCAACATAGACCAAATAGTCCAAACAGTTGTCAGCTTCAACTTTATAATTAATTCTTTTAAATAAACTACCAAATTGTTTTCTTCTGAACTTGACAAAGAGCATCCGTGATCAGTTCTCCACTTCACATAAGTATCATAGACTAGTGCATATCTATCAGCTGATCTTTTTTGGCAGCATTTCAGTTTGTATAATGGATTCAGTCTCTGCGTCAAAATTTCGAAAATTGTCTTCCTCACGTTCAGATTCATTGGATGAACACAATAATTCCATGGTAACTTTAGTTGATGGATTAGTAATTAATTATTTGATAAAACACACTTGACTCACACAAAAACCGACAATATGTAAGCAAAAGCAGGGTACGGACAACTCTAAACTGAAGGTGCTATAGCCCCAATAACCAACAAAACAAAACGCAACAGCTGCATCGGCGATCAGCGTCGTCCAGCGTCCGGCGAGCGAGGCACCGACAAAATGTGTGTGCACTCGTATGTATGTGTATCTATGCATAAACTAAAATGCAGCTTATAGTAATAAGTGCGGCTGTATTATACTTCTATCCTGGCTTCAGCGCCTTTGTCGGCATTTCTTGAAGCTTTGACTAATCGTCTGTCTCTCTCTCTGAGTCGCTTTTTTGTATGATACCTGATGGTTGCAGGCATCATACTCTAAAACAGTCTATTTGTACACAAATACACATATAAGTGCACACATATTTCGTCGGTGCCTCACCCACCAGACGCCGGATGATGCTGATCGACGATACAGCTGTTGTGTTTTATTTTGCTAGTTATTGGGCTATAGTACATTCAGTTTTTAGAGTTGTCCGTACCCTGCTTTTGCTTACATATTGTCGGTTCTTGTGTTAGTCAAGAGTGGCTTATCAAATAATTTATTACTAATTTATCAACTAAAGTTACCATGCAATTATTGTGTTTATCCAATGAATCTGAATGTGAAGAAGAAAGTTTTCGAAATTTTGACACAGAGGCTGAATCCATTATACAAACTAAAACGCTGCCAAATAAAATTAGCTGATGGGTATGTACTAGTCTATTATACTTATGTGAAGTGGAGAACTGATCATGGATGTTCTTTGTCAAATTCAGAAAAAAACAATTCGGTTGTTTATTTTAGAGAAATAATTATAAAGTTAAAGCTTACAACTGTTTGGACTATTTGGTCTATGTTGAAAAAAACTCTAAATGCTAGAGAAATGATTTGTATTAGCAAATTTCAGAATTTAAAAAGAGCATAGTAAAAAAAAACTCTAAAGGTTATAAGCGAACTAAATCTTTGATATTCAAATGGCAACATATTTTTCCCCTCACACTCCATTAAATTAGGTAGAACAATTTTTGTTTGCCGTTATGTAATAACTGCCTATTGACACTCTTTTAGCCACATCTTAGCCACTTTAAAAATTAAATAAAACTGTTACTGTCAATTTATTATTTGACTTAGTTGAATACTTTGATTTTTTGTTTTAGCCTCACCACTTTTTTTGAACTTTTAATTNTCTGCTAGCAGAAGACAAATATATCATTTAGTTTCACATATTAGCACAGGTATTGCTGCGATCGCTTTTTCAGCTTGTGCACGTAGCAAATATTATAGTCAAGTTCTACATTGTAAGCAGCTGAGGATACCACACAATGTTAATGTTAAAGTTATGTTCGTGAAAAATGTATTTGTTTTAACGTTTTAAAATGGCTCAAACGCACAGAACATAAAATTTAGCCCATTGAATAGAGCAAAAACCAAACGAATTAAAATTGATATTTATTTAATTAAAAGTTCAAAAAAAGTGGTGAGGCTAAAACAAAAAATCAAAGTATTCAACTAAGTCAAATAATAAATTGACAGTAACAGTTTTATTTAATTTTTAAAGTGGCTAAGATGTGGCTAAAAGAGTGTCAATAGGCAGTTATTACATAACGGCAAACAAAAATTGTTCTACCTAATTTAATGGAGTGTGAGGGGAAAAATATGTTGCCATTTGAATATCAAAGATTTAGTTCGCTTATAACCTTTAGAGTTTTTTTTTACTATGCTCTTTTTAAATTCTGAAATTTGCTAATACAAATCATTTCTCTAGCATTTAGAGTTTTTTTCAACATAGACCAAATAGTCCAAACAGTTGTAAGCTTTAACTTTATAATTATTTCTCTAAAATAAACAACCGAATTGTTTTTTTCTGAATTTGACAAAGAACATCCATGATCAGTTCTCCACTTCACATAAGTATCATAGACTAGTGCATATCTATCAGCTGATCTTTTTTGGCAGCATTTCAGTTTGTATAATGGATTCAGTCTCTGCGTCAAAATTTCGAAAATTGTCTTCCTCACGTTCAGATTCATTGGATGAACACAATAATTCCATGGTAACTTTAGTTGATGGATTAGTAATTAATTATTTGATAAAACACACTTGACTCACACAAAAACCGACAATATGTAAGCAAAAGCAGGGTACGGACAACTCTAAACTGAAGGTGCTATAGCCCCAATAACCAACAAAACAAAACGCAACAGCTGCATCGGCGATCAGCGTCGTCCAGCGTCCGGCGAGCGAGGCACCGACAAAATGTGTGTGCACTCGTATGTATGTGTATCTATGCATAAACTAAAATGCAGCTTATAGTAATAAGTGCGGCTGTATTATACTTCTATCCTGGCTTCAGCGCCTTTGTCGGCATTTCTTGAAGCTTTGACTAATCGTCTGTCTCTCTCTCTGAGTCGCTTTTTTGTATGATACCTGATGGTTGCAGGCATCATACTCTAAAACAGTCTATTTGTACACAAATACACATATAAGTGCACACATATTTCGTCGGTGCCTCACCCACCAGACGCCGGATGATGCTGATCGACGATACAGCTGTTGTGTTTTATTTTGCTAGTTATTGGGCTATAGTACATTCAGTTTTTAGAGTTGTCCGTACCCTGCTTTTGCTTACATATTGTCGGTTCTTGTGTTAGTCAAGAGTGGCTTATCAAATAATTTATTACTAATTTATCAACTAAAGTTACCATGCAATTATTGTGTTTATCCAATGAATCTGAATGTGAAGAAGAAAGTTTTCGAAATTTTGACACAGAGGCTGAATCCATTATACAAACTAAAACGCTGCCAAATAAAATTAGCTGATGGGTATGTACTAGTCTATTATACTTATGTGAAGTGGAGAACTGATCATGGATGTTCTTTGTCAAATTCAGAAAAAAACAATTCGGTTGTTTATTTTAGAGAAATAATTATAAAGTTAAAGCTTACAACTGTTTGGACTATTTGGTCTATGTTGAAAAAAACTCTAAATGCTAGAGAAATGATTTGTATTAGCAAATTTCAGAATTTAAAAAGAGCATAGTAAAAAAAAACTCTAAAGGTTATAAGCGAACTAAATCTTTGATATTCAAATGGCAACATATTTTTCCCCTCACACTCCATTAAATTAGGTAGAACAATTTTTGTTTGCCGTTATGTAATAACTGCCTATTGACACTCTTTTAGCCACATCTTAGCCACTTTAAAAATTAAATAAAACTGTTACTGTCAATTTATTATTTGACTTAGTTGAATACTTTGATTTTTTGTTTTAGCCTCACCACTTTTTTTGAACTTTTAATTAAATAAATATCAATTTTAATTCGTTTGGTTTTTGCTCTATTCAATGGGCTAAATTTTATGTTCTGTGCGTTTGAGCCATTTTAAAACGTTAAAACAAATACATTTTTCACGAACATAACTTTAACATTAACATTGTGTGGTATCCTCAGCTGCTTACAATGTAGAACTTGACTATAATATTTGCTACGTGCACAAGCTGAAAAAGCGATCGCAGCAATACCTGTGCTAATATGTGAAACTAAATGATATATTTGTCTTCTGCTAGCAGACTGCTAAGCATTACTATCATCAGAAAGTTATGTGTTTATACATCGACAACCATTCTAAGGATTAAATTTTTAATAAAATTGTGAGTAGTATGTACATATTTTACTCAGGCATGTTCATTAAAAAACGCAGTGAAATACATTGGATACTG
>NW_019384261.1:611885-636266 GCF_000648655.2 Copidosoma floridanum | reverse complement strand
AGGCCCCAGCTAAAAACTCTAAGAAATACACAGTATCCAATGTATTTCATTGCGTTTTTTAATAAACATGCCTGAGTAAAATATGTACATACTACTCATAATTTTATTAAAAATTTAACCCTTAGAATGGTTGTCGATGAATAAACACATAACTTTCTTATGATAGTAATGCTTAGCAGTCTGCTAGCAGAAGACAAATATATCATTTAGTTTCACATATTAGCACAGGTATTGCTGCGATCGCTTTTTCAGCTTGTGCACGTAGCAAATATTATAGTCAAGTTCTACATTGTAAGCAGCTGAGGATACCACACAATGTTAATGTTAAAGTTATGTTCGTGAAAAATGTATTTGTTTTAACGTTTTAAAATGGCTCAAACGCACAGAACATAAAATTTAGCCCATTGAATAGAGCAAAAACCAAACGAATTAAAATTGATATTTATTTAATTAAAAGTTCAAAAAAAGTGGTGAGGCTAAAACAAAAAATCAAAGTATTCAACTAAGTCAAATAATAAATTGACAGTAACAGTTTTATTTAATTTTTAAAGTGGCTAAGATGTGGCTAAAAGAGTGTCAATAGGCAGTTATTACATAACGGCAAACAAAAATTGTTCTACCTAATTTAATGGAGTGTGAGGGGAAAAATATGTTGCCATTTGAATATCAAAGATTTAGTTCGCTTATAACCTTTAGAGTTTTTTTTTACTATGCTCTTTTTAAATTCTGAAATTTGCTAATACAAATCATTTCTCTAGCATTTAGAGTTTTTTTCAACATAGACCAAATAGTCCAAACAGTTGTAAGCTTTAACTTTATAATTATTTCTCTAAAATAAACAACCGAATTGTTTTTTTCTGAATTTGACAAAGAACATCCATGATCAGTTCTCCACTTCACATAAGTATAATAGACTAGTACATACCCATCAGCTAATTTTATTTGGCAGCGTTTTAGTTTGTATAATGGATTCAGCCTCTGTGTCAAAATTTCGAAAACTTTCTTCTTCACATTCAGATTCATTGGATAAACACAATAATTGCATGGTAACTTTAGTTGATAAATTAGTAATAAATTATTTGATAAGCCACTCTTGACTAACACAAGAACCGACAATATGTAAGCAAAAGCAGGGTACGGACAACTCTAAAAACTGAATGTACTATAGCCCAATAACTAGCAAAATAAAACACAACAGCTGTATCGTCGATCAGCATCATCCGGCGTCTGGTGGGTGAGGCACCGACGAAATATGTGTGCACTTATATGTGTATTTGTGTACAAATAGACTGTTTTAGAGTATGATGCCTGCAACCATCAGGTATCATACAAAAAAGCGACTCAGAGAGAGAGACAGACGATTAGTCAAAGCTTCAAGAAATGCCGACAAAGGCGCTGAAGCCAGGATAGAAGTATAATACAGCCGCACTTATTACTATAAGCTGCATTTTAGTTTATGCATAGATACACATACATACGAGTGCACACACATTTTGTCGGTGCCTCGCTCGCCGGACGCTGGACGACGCTGATCGCCGATGCAGCTGTTGCGTTTTGTTTTGTTGGTTATTGGGGCTATAGCACCTTCAGTTTAGAGTTGTCCGTACCCTGCTTTTGCTTACATATTGTCGGTTTTTGTGTGAGTCAAGTGTGTTTTATCAAATAATTAATTACTAATCCATCAACTAAAGTTACCATGGAATTATTGTGTTCATCCAATGAATCTGAACGTGAGGAAGACAATTTTCGAAATTTTGACGCAGAGACTGAATCCATTATACAAACTGAAATGCTGCCAAAAAAGATCAGCTGATAGATATGCACTAGTCTATGATACTTATGTGAAGTGGAGAACTGATCACGGATGCTCTTTGTCAAGTTCAGAAGAAAACAATTTGGTAGTTTATTTAAAAGAATTAATTATAAAGTTGAAGCTGACAACTGTTTGGACTATTTGGTCTATGTTGAAAACAACTTTAAATGCCAGAGAAAACATTTGTATCAGCAAATTCCATAATTTAAAAAGCATAGTAAAAAAAGACTCTAAAGGTTATAGACCAATTAAATCTTTGATATTTAAATGGCAACATATCGTAGGATTCATCTATAATGCAACAAGCTCTATATACTTGGCTTCAAAAGTAAGTGTTGACTTTTTTTCTTATTCAGTTAAATATTATTTGGCATACTCATATTTATTAAAATTTTTAGGTTCTTCTCATATTTGGTATTTGTGGAGCTATGCATTGTGATGAACTTAGTAAATTAACCGTCTAAGATATTAAATACTTGGGTAGTAACAGATATCTTGAATTAATTAATGCTGCAAAAAATGATGAACCTCACGAGTTTATGATGGGAGATCTTTTTTATGCAACAGTTAAGCAGTACGTTTCATTAAAACCAAGTGATCACTTTACTGATAGATTTCTTATTCAATTTTTAAAAGGGAGATGTACCCATCAAGTTATTGGTAGAAATGAAATTAGTGAGACAGCAAAAATTATAGCTACAGTAATACACTAGGCATAGTTTTCGTGGAACTTTCACAATTCTTTTAGCCACATCAGGTGCAAATGAATCCATGATCATACAATTAGTAGGTTGTAAATCGTCTTAAGCAGCACAAAGTAATTTATTTATTTATATTTTATGGTGCATTTTGTTTTAGATTTTAATAATAAATTATTTACTTATTTTTAGGTTACGTTAGAAAAATTGAGAAAAGTTGACAGCGAGCTTTTACAAACATAACTTATCAGGCTACATATGATGCTTAGGTCCAAGCAGGACCATTAATTGGTCAAGACTACTTGAATACAGTTAGTAATCCAAATACGAATAATAATTTTGAAGCAATCGAAGCTAGCTCAAACGATTTCTCTGACGATTTTCAAGTTTATAAAGAAGATCTACTTGCCATTAAGAAATTAAATCAAGAAGTACTTGAATCATCGACGCCTCCTTTTACAACTGGAAAAAAAAACTAATTTCACTCAGTAGATATTTAAAAGCTGTAGCTAAGTATTTTTCAACAAAGCCACTAGTTAAAGTTGCTTTTTAAAAGTTAGAGAATGAGGATGAACTAGGTTATAAGAAGAGTAAAATTACAGGAGAATAAACTACTTTAAGTAGACAAGCTATCCAACCAAAATCCAACCAATATTACATGTTATGGTCGATTTGAAGCGTCTTATTAAGGTTCAGAAACAGAGGCATATCTTTCAAAGGATTAGATATTTTTTATTCTGTAAGCGCTTAAATCAGAGCTTATTTTGGCTATTTTGATAGTATTTCAATCACATTATAACTTAAACTTTGATGTTTTACTGAAGTCAAAGTGACGTTTGTTGGCGTTAATCGAATTTCTCTGTATTTCTACATAAATATATGAAAAAAGCGAATAACAAGTTCATCACCCCCTATGTCACTACTCTTAACGTGTTAAAAAATTTGTTCTCATTTCTGTGTATCTTCAAATAAAACGAAGTTGTGTTTTAGATGTGCGTGTTTTTTTTTTCTATCTTACATACATTCTGAACATCTCGTATCATTATTGTTTGAATTATTTTTTTAGAGCATAAATAAGATTTTTGGAACTCAGATTCAAGCTAAAAATATAATACACACAAACAAATGAGTATTAAAATTTTGTTTCTTAAAATTATACTGTTAACTCCATGCATTTGAAACAAATAAAAAAAAAAAAATACAATGATACTTGCTAGTACAATCCATGTTTGCGATACTAAATGATCTTAAAAGTAAGACTTTTGGTGTGTAGAAGTTAAGATATTTAGGATTTGTCAAGGTAGAGCGCCAGGTGCGCTTTCACCATTTTTTATTACATTTATTTCAATATCTTACTAATATATAAAGCAAGATCGCTAAGACCGTTGTAATTGCTACCCGCGAAAACTACTGAGCCGATTTTGATGAAATTTTGCACACTGATTCATGATACTTCCTAGATAGTCTTAGTATAGTTTTTATCTTAAAAAATTTAATAACAATAGCAATAAATGAGCTCAAAGTTTTGCAAAATTACGCCAGCTTTTCTTTTTAGTACAGTAAAATCCGCTAGGTGGCGTCGACATAAAATCGAAGCTACCTGCAACATAATTAAATAAGTGTGGTTATAATAGGCCGGAGCGTCTCAATAGTGATGAAGTCGAGCTTTGGCAGTTCAACGAGCTGTATAGAGAATGCTGATGATAGTCTTGCAGCTGGGTATCCCGGTTACGGACGACACTCTTCTCTAAGGGGGAAGGGACCTAGGTGTCCATTCACCCTGAATCTCGACGAGTGCGATAAAAAAAAAATTCATTCCAACCGATGACGTCTCTGGCATAATACCAGGAGACATATCTAGCCAAAGTACGATTTGCACCAACTCAGAGTTGTGTGGCAGTCCCACCATCCCACCTGGTGCAGTTAGAGAATTTGTGGTTACAAATGTAAGCAAGGCAAAACAGCTCTGAGGGGCACGGAAAGCCACAACGGCTACCTTCTTGGTCGTCGCGTCCCCAACGCGCTTACCCACATGTTCCCGTCTAACGATGAGCGGTTGGTTATCCGGGGAACGACCCGAGACGAGATATTCTTTGGTCAGCGGCGTACCTCCCTCCATCACAGTCTCCATACATCGAGACTCCCAGGGTAAGAATCAAGCAACCCGTAGCCAGCTCTTCATTATCAGGAATAATAACAAAGAATTGCCTGGAAGTTTCACCACTGGCACTTTTTAGGGCCATTATAAGTATTTACGTTCCCTCCTCAACCATCAATTTCATCGGTTCTTTTTAGGATCCACCTAAATGTAAACTACCTTGCCAACAAATACATTTTTATTACCATTTCCGGAAGCGATTCTTTGGCTAAATGACTGTATTAACTAAAGACGGGCACTATTAAACCAAGTTAGTCATTCACTAGCAGACGTCACCTGCACAGTTGTTCTTCGCAATGCTGGAAAACCTGGTGACCGATGACCCTATACTACCCTCTCGACTCTAAGCATTCAACCAAGAATCAGTGATCCTGTCCAAGGTCTGCGCTGGGCAAACCTATAACAGCTATGAAGGAAATAAAACTTGAACCAACGGGACAGCCTCCACTATGCAAGTATCACTAACCAATCTCTTCATCTAAGATCACCAAAACAACTGAATCTGCAAATAAAAAAGGTGCTTTAGACACCAACGTCTTCAACGTTATACCGGAAGACGTTGGGAAAGAGCACTACAACTAGCCCCAACGCTTCGGACTTTGTAATTTTTCTCCCGATCAGTCTAGGTCTTTAACAGCAAGCCAGAGAAGATCACCCTGAGGTATCCAGGCAGTAACAATTGCTGTTAACTGCAGTCAAGAAAGAGTTAACTTAAGAAGCTCACCGGTCTTTTTTAGGGCCATCGGACGTCAAACTACCTTGCCAACAAATACATTAGAACTTATTAAAGTTGACAGAAAATATCCATTAGGGGTCACAAAAGTCGCAAGAGGGTGAATTGAAAGAAAAACTTTAAATGTATCTAATAAATACAATTTCACTTAGGCATCAAGAACCTACGGAGAAAACTTATCGAGATTGAAACAGCAGCGTCAAAATCGACAAATAAAGAATCCATTACGTAAGGAATCAGCTTTTTATTGTACCCTTGCAGCAATCTCTTGAATCTTTAAAGATCCTATTTCAGATTTTTAAAGAAGTAGAAAGTGTATTAATGTTTTTGTGGCAATAAAAATGTAGGATTTAAGGTCCAGGACTTTGTTGCTCTGGTAATAAAGTTGTGAGATATGTGAAAAAAATTTTTTTTCAATATAAATTTTTTGGGGGTTTAAAATCTTAACAGCTTTAAAAAATAGCCCTTTTTGCGAATCACACGGCAGAAACTGTGAATCAACGGCTTTTTATGGCCACTGATTATTTTATGGCATAAAGAACGCACAGTACTTTTCAGCATAATATTTTTTTTGAATTTTTACACCTTATTATTTGACCAAATAAACTATATGGATTTCGAAAAAATATGTTTTTAATAAAAAGATTTTTATTCTGAGATGTATCAGGAATATGTGTAAAATTTCTAACTGGAAATGTTTTAAATTACATGTCAACACACTACGGTGTTTTATTTAGTAAGTCTCGGGCGAAGCCGGGATGGGGGGCTGCTAGTCTATTATACCCACATTCCAAAATGTATACTCAGTGTGTATAAAATCTAAAACTCTTAGAGGCTTAATGAATCGTTATTGGGTCAAAAAATCAAATTTATGTTTGCAGTTTTATAAGTAGCTCATAGTACATTTCTAATTTAGAGTATAAAATGTTATAATACCCTTGTAAGTACACATAGCACTTGCTTCATGTGCTTTGGGTCATCTTAATTTGAAGATGGACTATCGCGTGCAACTTTGAGGCTGCAATATAACTTATTATACAATTGCATATTAACTGCAATATACAATATAAGTTAGTATTCAAGCACTGAACATTTTGAGTGCTCAAAAATTAGTGTAAGAAATGCCTATACTTTCACGTCTTTGTGAGCTCGAAACAAAAATATGATTGACTGAAAATAATTATAATAATAGCGCAAAAATGCAATGCCACTGTTTTGATTGCTTTTTGATGAAAATAAATAAGAAAAAAAATGCATGATGTTTACCGTTTAAACAAGAAAAAGATTAACTCGCAAGATCCTTTTCTACAACACAACATGGTTTGCTGGGATTGCTAACGCAATCAGAAAGATCCCAGTGATAACCTTCTAGGAGTTGCACACCAGAAACCAAAAGAATCTATCTCCGAAGTATATCACGACTTTTTAAATTTATTTTATTTGGATAAAGGATGTTAAACTTTGATAGTAACAAGTTTTTCGTGCAAACTAAAGGATGAAAATTTAGCAGCTCTTTTTTTAAAATGCCATCTTTAGGGGCCTCAGTTTTCTCTAGAAGTAAAATGTAACACACACATACGAAATCAAGTTTTTTGGGTACATTGCACCTAGGAACATGAAAAACTTTTTGAGTACGAAAAAACTGGACTTGGATCACTTCTATAAGAAAGTATATAAGTTTTTAGTCTAAGTATAAAAATTAAAAAAAAATTTTTTATTGAATCCTTAATCATGTTATGTAAATGTATTAAGTTAACTCTAGTTCCAAATTTTGAATAGTGTTGTTACTAGAGTGAATAGAAATCTGATTATCGTTTTTAATAGTTACTCAACTTTAAAAATTAAAATAAATTATTGCTGTCAGTGCTAGTTTCTTAGTTTTCTTTAAAGCTGCCAATATAGTTTTCTCAATAGTTTATGTGTCAGAGTTGGAATAAATCCTATTAGTTAAATAAGATTTGACTCTGTGGGTTCAGTATAAAAACCAGCGTACAGAGAGCAGATGCTATCCAACTCATATACTCTCGTGCTTGTAATCGTTAAACAATTTACGATTAATAGCGTACGTTTGACGGCCTTGTGCCGCCACTAATAAGTGGTTGCCAAGTGCTTTTGCCCACTTGACACAACTTATTTTACTACGTTCACAATAAACATTCTGCACCAATTGCTTGTACAATTGACACGCTCATATACATAACTCCCAAAAATTAAAGCTGAACCTTAGTTCTGTGAGTACTCACGTGGATCGATTTTTTTTGCTATTAATAAAAGTGTACTATACTTAACTAAGAATTATAATTTGTATTATTTTTCTCTGTGAAAGATTGATCATATTTCTTTATTTTAAGTAAAAGTGTGAGTGTTACTTATTCGTCTTGACTAGCTTTTTAACTTCTACTTTTTTCCCACATCTTGCTTATCTGTCATTTTTTTATACAGTTTACTTCTGAATAAATTCTAATGCTAACTAGAGGGGCGGCTAAATTGTCTTCTACTCATCTTCTCTTTCAACAGCGACCGCCCTTACACACCCAATGCACCAGGGTGCTGGATGTCTTTATCTGTAGTAAATAATACTTAGATCATGCTTGTTGCTAAGCAGCCTGTTTTTTTTACTTGTTAATGTCTCACTCCTTTTATAATATACGAAAAAGCAGTGTTTCAGGCTCTGTGTGAGCTAGGAGCTGTCTTTGCTGTTGGTTTCCGCATTTTGGGCATAACCTACCTTCTTCAGTACCTTGGCTCAAGTAATATATTTATTAGCCATATTGGTACACACCCAGTATCAGCACGCCTTGTTCTTTGTATACACAGTTATAAACGCTGTACCTATCTTGCTCGTACTTGAGCATTGCATGTTAGTCTTCGTACTTTATGCTCACCCCATACGTTTAACGATCATCTTAGATAATAACGTGACTTAGAAGAAGACATACTTATTTAAAAATTGTTGCAGACCAGTAATATTGTCATGCTCTTGCTGACGTAAAGTGCCAACGTACCTGCGTGCTCACTCTGCTATGGATTGCCATAACTCCTGCGTTGTATTAAGGTTTTTAAACACAATCGCTGTTGCTGAAAATGTAAAGGCTCTATTATTCAACTAACTACCGTCGACCTGCCATTGTTGTTCATCGTACCAGCTTGTCGCTGTCATGCAGGCCCCTTTCTCAAATAATCATTATGTCATGATTCTTATAGGCGTGTTATTATTTAGACGTAGTATTTATATTATTTAAGACGCCATGAAGCAGTGTGAAGCCATTCTGACTGTCGCTATAACTATATTGTTACTACTCTATTACTATGTTAGAAAAACAGTGTAATAAATCAGTAGGGCTACTATTATTTTAGTTATTCGTTATGATAGCTTAACTTATCTATAATTAGATTAACTTAAGATATCTCATTTCATGCGAATGTTTGAATAATTTTCGTGTATTAATTGTATTAATATCACTGTAAATCTCATATTTTAGTTAGATTATTAGGCATTAAATAAGCTACATATTAGTTATAATCGATCTCGGGTGCATTTAGTAAGTATATAGAGATATATTAAATAGCAAAGCTAACTTAACTAGTTTGATAATTACCTAGATTTGAGGATTCATTTTGATCATGGATGGATTTTATAGGACTTAGCTAAACCATTTATCGAAACTAAAAAATGCCTTCACTTATTTTATGCAGCCAAAAATGACTAAGGGTCAAGCTTTATCTAGAATACAACAAGTCAAGGTCTTATTGAAACAACTAAAAGAAATTAATAACAGCTTTTTTTAACATGAAACCATGTACTGTGGCCATAATTATTTAAAGACTACCATTCTTGATAATGGACAGGAACAATATAATTCCATTATCGAACATATTGTGTAGCTTTTTCTATCGTTATATATGTATCCCACAAATCACAAGTATCTGCATTTGATTTTTACACAAATAAAAACTGGCAAAGACGTTAGAAGTTTTACCAACCCTTCCACCTTGCGATGGTCAAACAATTTTATTTCAACTCTAGTTATATCTTTAGAAGCTTTCAAAAAGGTATCAGCAACTATCAGCGATTCAGATAATCCTTAGAACAAACAAACTAAGTCTATAGATGTTTATCAGAACACTACTGATAAGAAAGAGCCCAACGTCAGGTGCCTTTTGTAAAATCAGAGTCATTGACTAAAGATCTGTGCCATATTATTACCTACAAAGGCCTCGATCTCCTTCAGATACCTAGTAGCTTATTGCCCACAGCTTTTGTTTATGTTACCGATTTTTGTAGCACTCGTCTTAAAGTGAAGGCTCAAGTAGATCAGGGGACTCAGTGTTATTTAGTTTCCAGATCTCTCTGAGATCTTCTGCGTTTAAAAAAACAGGCTGTCAACGCTTTAATCTCTGGTATTTGTTACTAAGTTACAAGTTCTGTAACGACTGCAGTCATTTTATTCATCATTTTTAATCGAGCGGCTCTGGGCTTACCTTAAATGTCTTCGCACGACCCTCTACTTTGTTAGAATCTTGTAGATTTAAGTTATTAGAATAAACGAAAGCTGGCTGACTCTAACTAGAATAGCGTTGGTAAAATTGATGTATTGCTTGGTGCATTGTTTAATGCGATTACAATCAATAATGATGTTCGTAAAGGGCTACCTAAACAGCCTGCAGCAGTTTTTTTAAAATAAGAATAGTTATTATCTTATCCTACGTCCAGCTTATACTCAATCCCAAGTGATGAATATCTAAGATACAAGGAACATTTGGTGGATACTCACTACCGTCAACTCAATGGTTAATTTTTTGTATGCTTACTGTTTAAATTTGATAACCTTAATCAAACTGACTAACGTTAAAAATACTGTCAGTCTGTCTCTGCTACATTTAAGCAGCTTGAGAATACATTTCGAACAGATCATAGTTTTTATACTACCTATAAGTCGTTTATAAATGACTATGAGAGTCTTCAACATATAAGAGTGAAACTAAAGAGGTTTCTGTGGTCAAGGAAAAAAGTGTGAAGCAAAGATAATTCTTATTATATTTTATTGATCGTAAGAAACATTCAATCTGAACAGCACAACGTCTCAAAAGAGAATGAGAAAAAGCTGCTCGTCTCTTCATTACTTTTTAAAAACAAAACTCCTAAACATGGTAACCACAACAGTCGTTGAAAAAAAAAAGTGCTCTCCTTTCTTCCTTTCCTTGCGTATCAACATTTTTAACGCGTAAGAACATCTCTCCCATTATTTTCGCGAGGAAAGGACTTTTTATTTCCTCACCCCATGCTTTTGATATCAGTGTTCTGAACCGATACGTGGCCTTAATAATATCTCCCTTTCTACTACCAAGCATACGAACATCGACACAACTATAAAACTACCATTTGCTGTGTTGAGAAGTTTTTACGCACCTCCCTTTTAAATATAATGAAAGAAAAAAAAACGAGCACTTAACAAAAATAAAAAGTTATTTTCGGGGACAGAGAAAGCTGTCTTATCTAAATTTTTCTGTTGGTTATTTATCCCATTATAGACCTTACAAAATTAATGCTACTTTTCGTAAACTGCACGTTGTTTTTAATAGATCTTTCAAGGTTCCTATACTTTCTTCGAATTCTTGGCTATATTTATGTCCTAATTTGTCGACAAGTTTGTTTTAAATTGTTTTGAAATGGCAGTTTCATAAATTTGCTTTTACTACAGATATTGATAAAATGTTTTGCTAAATTTTTGTTTATCTTAATAACCAAGTTGTTCAAGCCATCCTATGTTATAAAAGGGGTAGTGGTTAGCTGAAGACGGGTATGCTTTTAATAGTTACGTTGGGTTCAGTAAGCTCTGCTTACTTAGCTACTCGTGTACTTCCAGAAATTGGTACGTACTCGATGTCGCGCTCTAAGGCTACTCGTACTAATTTCTATGAGTTTTATGTCGATGACTGCCATACAGGGGGACGGAGATAGTTCTTATAAGAAACTATATCAAAATGCAAGAAATTGAAAAATTTAACATAACTTAGTGGTCTTGTTTTACCTGTGATGATTACAGATATTCAAAAAAAATTTGATGTTGATGAGCCTAAAGAAGTTATAGATAATGGTGAGGTTATCACCATTCTTGGGTTTCATTAAAATCTAAATGTTGACAGCTTCCTTTTTCAATACAATGTTAGTTTGTCTTCTCAGTGTCAGACAAAGTGACCTATGTTGACTCATTTTATCCTTGATGATGGTGCTTCCCAATTGTATTTGTCACTAAAATATTTTTCAATCCCTCTGGTGGTTTTAAATATCATAGGATGAGAATTTATCACTGAAATAAGACCTGCTTGTCATACTGGAATAACTACATTCCTTGTTATAAATTATTTGAGATCGATGGCCTTGCAGACACTTTTTAATTAGCCTTTACAGTAGTAGTGAATGTTGAAAAAGTAGAAAATAGTAAGATACATGTGACTCTTTAATTAGCTAAAACAAAGTTCAGCCCCATAAAAAGCTAAAGTATTCCAAGGCTTAAACTTTTTCGAGCTCAGTTCTTAGCGAAAACAGTGAAGCTATTTCTAAGTTGTAGCCCAATTAAAGATTTATCTGCTCATCTTTGTACCATCAATTCATTTATTCGATCCTAGATTATACACTTATTTATTTTGATTTTTGTTTTATTCTTAGTCGGTGGTAGGTATTTTAACTATTTTGCCACAATAGATTCATCTAATGTTAGTATAATTTTATGTGTCAGAAGGCGTATTGTTTTAAGAGGTTTCTCGTACAGGTCGAATGCATGTTAATTCGATTTAATTCGTTTGGTCACGTGCTCTTTCAATTCCATAATTGTATTCTGCTATATCAGCAAGTTGCATCATCTTGTCTACCTGTTTTTATTTCAATTTTCTTTTTATTCGTTAAAAAGTTTTCTGTTTTTTTCTGTCATCACTTATCTTTTATATAAATAACTTTACTACCACTTTATCAACATTTTAAGCGCTGTCTCCTTTAACAAATTCTAAGTATTTCTGATAGATTTCTTCTTATTTTAGTAGCTTTACTCCGGAACAAGACACGTATTGTATCTCATCACAAATATTAAAGCATTCTGCAACTATAATTCCTTAATTATTTTTGGTCTTCAAGTTTCTTACCAGTACTTCTTCCTTTGTTTGTTGGTGTGGTATCCAGCAACTTTCTCATTCATTTCTGCGGTTCTTTGACCATACTATCATCGATACTTATCTGGCCTTAGTATCATTCTAAGGTATATCACCAATGATCCTTGGATTCCTATTACGTAAATTGGAAAGTCATGAAAGGCGGTATGCAGTGTGCACTCTGATCCATGCAGTTAAGCTGGTGTCGTGTCCAATGTTTCGCGTGCTCTGTAAGTTTCACGGAAAATAGTAACTTGATACCTGCTGTCTATCAGCATGTCAGAGCTAAGAAAATTTTTCTTTATTATTAAAGTCTTTGCACTTGAATCTGCATAAGAACTTGTCTATTTATTCTTTCACTGTAGCCCCCATAATTAGATAAATGGTGGCACTTTCTTTACTCTGGCAATTCTAAAAGATGTTTTGGGAAAATGTTCTCATTTTCCGTTATACTCTAAGAGCTTGGACTCGTTATCATTTAGATGTATGTCCAGCACCATCGACTGTTATTTTTTTTTGCAGGGTCTCCAGCCTTTTCTTGTGTGATTTTTATCTTGCCATGTAGGAGTGTCTATATACTCTTGCGTAGTACCTTTTTTTTGCAGTGCAGAAGTATTTGGGCTGTTCTAAAGTTTTTCCACCTTTACAGCTTCTTCTTGCTCTGTCGGCCTCTTTCACGCACTTTTTTCTCACTGCACACACTTCTTTTTGTCTCTCTCTCTCTCCAGTAAGCGATCAATCTTTTGGGACCACGTAGAATATCCTGTGAGTCTAAAGTATCTTTTCTGTTGTCAGGTCCGTTTTCACCGTTTCTTCACTGCCATAGGCTCCTATATTGTCGTAGCGCGTACTTAATAAAATCTCTATTATAGCCGTCTCAGCTATCTTGATTATAATAGTCATTCCCATAACGGTTAAATGTGTCCTTGCTATAATTATTTAATCAGTCAGTATTGCCATGGTTATCGTAGTCATTATTACTTCTGATGTTGTAATTATTATACCTATCATTGTATTCATTATTTCTGTTACTTGGCTTCATTGAGCCATTGTTATAACCCCTATTACAACTACCATAATATTTGTTAGTATAAACACCATTCCTGTCTCTATAAATATACGCATTCCTATTAATAGGATTCTCGTTTACGGGTTTCCATGGCCTTGTTTTTCTGTCTCTCCTATTCCTCTTTATCTTATTTGCGTAAGCAGTCTCTTGCGTAGTGCCCTGGTTTGTAACGATAATTGCAATTTTCCTTCAGTTCTTCTCGTTGTTTCTCAAAGCCTGTCTTTTGTTTACTAATTCTGGTAGTTATTATCATTTTTCATCTAAATTCCTAGTTTAGTCACCACAGTATATACAGCGTTCTTTGTTTACGTCTGATTCTGCTCCTCAAGCACCACTAGTGATTTATTTGGATATAGTGTTGTTGTATGTGTGCTGTGCTCTTGTACTTACTGGTATTGCGTGCCATAAGCTAATACTACTTGCGATTCTCAGTGCTTCTTTTTTTCTTCGCTGAAAATCCTCAGAGTTAAACTTGAAATTCTGTATTTGAATAATTGGTGCAGACTATGCATAAATTTTTTGATTTCCTCCTTTTCTAGACATTCTCTTAAAATTTGTTTGATTGGCAATCAGCTTGGATTCAGCTCGTGCAGCACCATCAGTCTATTGTACTAATGTTACACACTCCCATTTTAATCTTCTATTGATTCCATATTTTGTTGTTTAATTATCATTAAGTTAGCTGTTAACATGTCTAAGTTGTTTATACTGCCGTTTCTGTTTAAGCACCATATTTAAGTTTTCCGTTTACATGACTGTTAGTTTAACTAAATATTTTCTTCATGCATTTGCTTGTGTGGTTGTAAGTCAATCTCAGTAGATTGATCTCCTTACGTTTGATGAACCATTGCTTTATATACAAAATTTTTCATATGCTGTAGTTTTTTGCTAATTTCTTTAATTCTGCTCCTCAGGTAACTTCTTTCATCACTTTCTACTGCTATACTACTTATATTTCTCCCCTTCTCAAAAAAGTCTAGTCATGTAGACCACTTAAGAATATTTGCCTACCTTGGCCTTCTTTGTGGATCCATTTGTTTTACCAAAGCCGCAAGTACTTTTGTCATTTTCCAGTTTTAATATTTTTTTCATCTCATATTGGCTGGCTGATTTCTATCCATCCAGTCTCTCTCTTTCGCACCCTTCAGTTTGACTTTCCTACTTTTCTTCGTTGATTCCGCTATTTTTTCTGTGGTGTTTATCACTTGGTCTGGTCAACTAACTGTTATTTTTCTTTGATTGTAATTTAATTTTTCCTTTATTGTAGCAAAAAGACCCATAACTATTGCTCTCGTTTTCTCATTCAATGCGTATAATTTTTTGGACCCACTTGATTTTTTTTCAAATTCCAGTGATAGCTGGCTCGTATCTTTTCTTTGTGCTTGTATGTTATTTAGATTGCATATCTCAGTCCTGTCGTCATTAAATTTTATCTTGCTGTTCCTAACGATACGGTTGGTATTTCTAAAAAGAGACATATTTTTTGTATCTGTAGTCTAAGTTTTTTTAAATGTATTCTACTTGCTTACACGATACCCCAGCTTTCTATTGGTAGAATGTAGCTTATCCTGGATCAGTATAAAGGTAGTGCCTTACGCATAGGTTTATTGTATTTGGAGAGATAACACTTCAGGTCCCTCTTATAAGCGTTTGATATGCTATATGTTATGCAGAGGTCCTGATATGTTGTTCTTTTGTCACCTAGCTGTAGCAGCAAAGAGAGAACAGGGGGTAGATAGGTAACCTAATTTTCATGTTCACCCTGATTTATGATACTGTACTTATTGGGACTTTGCTCTTCTTCTTCTTAGGTTTGAAGTTAATGTATCAAATGAGTCGTTCCTGCAAAAAAAAACTTTCCTGAGCTAAAGCATACTAATGTCTTCATTTTTTGTGTGATCTTCGTATTGTTGAGGAAAAAAAAAAAATCAAAAAACAAAAGTGGATAGACTGATATATTAAAATAAATTTGGTTAATAATTTTAACGTTTTCAAGTGCTTTTTTTACATTCGCCTTGAGGCTAGAAGTTAAAATTGTATAACTAACTTTTGGACTCATGCGATCGTTGATGTGCACACTACCAGAAATAATGAATTAAAAAACACTTTTCTTCTGTGCTCAGCATTTGTCTGCATTGATCATATGATGTCTTGTAATTAGTCTTTCCTCCAGTGGATTTCTGGTCAGTTGCCACCATTGCTGGTAGACTATGACCGGCGAAGTCGTTTTTGATTAGATTAGATCCTTGGCCTCTCGATTTTTAATCGTCGTATTCTTGGGACCCTGAATTATGCTAGCTTCTTAGAGAAATTTGTTTGTAAACGAAAAAAAAGTGGAAGAAATATCTGACTCTTACCAAACCAAACTCTAAGCACTCACACTATTGTGTGAAAAAGAAAATGGTAAGGAGGTACATCGTGGGAATGATGATCACTTATTATGTTAAAGACCTTTATTCAAAATTTTACTTTTATGAGGTAATATCGCAAATGTATTTTCTTTTAAGACTCGTTATGTACTCCCCTAAAAGCCTCTTTTGTTGCTTTGCTTTCCCTTCTTCTAACTCTTAGGCCTTTTTGTTGTAAGATGCAAAGAGGGGGAGCCTAGAGTTACACCATTACTTTCGTATATCATATTAGCATGCGGATACTAAGATCTTAAAAAATTTTCAACGATGGCGTTAAAACTTTATTCAGGACCTTTCACACATATTTTCATTTGCTACGCACATGCTAGACTGACATTACTAATGAAAACTTTCATAGATGTCGTTTTGATTTTGTTACCGATACAGCTCTTATATTTTTATCCTTTGAAGGTATATAAATGGTAAATCGTATACATTTTTAATCCACGAAGCTATTGCATACAAAATTTTTGCAATTACATTGATTTGTTTCAATTATTTCTGATAACAATAAAATTAAATAGTAAAAAATAAGTAAATTAAACAGATACGTTTTTTTGCATTCAAACTAATTTATAGATCATTTTCATTTTATTACAAAAGAAAATTCTGAAAACTTATATATCGAACAGCTTAATTGTGAGCAGAAAATGTAAAAAAAACTATTGCTTCACAATTTTTTGCAACAAATTAGTAATTTCTTTAAGTTAAGTCAAGTTATAAACTAGTTTTATGTGTACGATAAACATAATACTTTCAACTGATGAAGTGTCATATATTTATTTTAAATTTCTAGGTTTTATTAATAGCCATTTTTATCCCTATGTTTGTTTATTGTGCCATTTGTATTTATTTTCCTTATCACAGGCTTAAAGTATGGCAAAGTCCTTGTACCCATGACCTGAAATGTATTACTCTCCATCTCGGGCATTGTTTGTGAATTAAGAATAATATTGGCCCCCTGGATAGAAAAAAACAGCATACTCAAACTGGGGCTATTTTACATATTTTCAGACTAGACACAACTGATGGCATGGCATTAATAGGACAGAAACCTTAGACGTTATTGATTTGGAGTTATTGGAAAATTTAATTTTTGGTTTTATAAAAAGTAACTAAACTTTGTTGTAAGCAAAGAGTTGCATAATTGTTGGTTTATCTAAAGACAAACATTTCTTTTTTCTGTCCATTTTTTGAAACTTGGATAATCATGTTAATGGACTTTCCATGTTTGCATATAAAAGATTGTTTGCTTTCCTTCTTGTTTCTTATACTGACATGTAAATCATTATGTATCATATATTATCGATAGTATGATGACCCTTCTATGTTACACAAAGACAAGCTTACGGTTCATTGTTGCCTGCGTCCAAGGCAGTTGAGGAACAAAGTAATTATTGCTTTTCAAAACCTATCAAAGAAATTGGGTAATATAACCCTATAAGAGAAAAAATCCATGAATAATCATACAAGAAACTTTAATTTGTGTCATAAGAATTCACCTAAACAAATTTCTGCATTCTGTGAAGTAGGTTATGGCGTGGCTGAACAAAGTAATGGCAAATACACCAAAACACCATAATAGTAGTTTAACAACATAAGTCTGGTCCAATACCATTATACTTATTTTTCTGAATAACATATATTAGAAAAAAAGAAAAGTTAAGCAAAGACCTACAATAGTTTATATTACATAAATTTTTATTTTTATTTTGAGTCAATGCTGCTTAACCGGTAAAAAACTTAGAATGACGATAAGTGAATAAGTAAAACTAATTTATTCTGAATACTTCTTAAAAATAATAATTTGGAAGTGATAATTGGTTTTACCTTTCAATATATTTAAAACTGTGATTATCCAGAGCATCGAAAAAAGTGTCACCATAAAAAACGTGTGTAACGTTCATTTCCATGTTGAAAACGTATATAAGGTAATAACAAGAATTATATCATTATTTAGATCTTAATCTCTTGACAACTCCTAAATAACAAAAGTGAGCACTTGTGTAAGTAAATAATGGCTAGGATCATTGAAATCTTATGTAATATGTTTAATTTAATAATTAACATGTCTGTCTGTAGTACTTTTTCTTCTAAAAGAAATTGTGTTCTCTTTTAATAGTTTTTGAATTATATGTTACTTTGCATTTTCCTTCAAAATTTTGAGTAAACAGAACACATAAGCCTTCTGTCTAATTTATGTGGAAAGCCTGTAGCATAACTTCATGAGTAATTCCTATCTTTGACAGTTTGTTTATTATTCTTAATGATAATGTGTCTTTATACCACATTGAAGTAGATTTATTGATCGTTAGTTTGACACACATGCTTTTTGCAAAATATTTAGTTTTAATTACTGTCTTGATGATAACTTGAAGAAGTTTTTGTAGAGCCTGGACGTCTTCAACAGCATTATACAGTGCTTATCGTTGGTACTCTGGTAGAAAGTCCCATAGCAAAGCTCTAAGATTAAACTTGCCTTTCCGCTTTTTGTTGTCCTGCAGAGTACGTTTGAAAATCCGCAACAAGTCTGCAAATCCTTTCATGCAACTGCTACATTCTGTGTACAGTGAATATTCTTGCATAAATTTAATAAATCTTCTATTATTAAACCGTCGTAAAAAATTAAAATTTGTTATTTAATACCATTAAGACACAAAATAATCTATTAAACAAAAAAAAAAACGTACGAGAATCCATTCCAAGCGAGTCAAAGTCAAATAATAGGACACCAATAACCCTGCAAATATTGTACGAATTTTTGACAACCGATCTTGGCAGACACAGTAGTCATACGATGTTCGTACAAGTGAAGTTCACCTCACAAAATATTAAGCCGTGTTTCCGTGTAAATGTCTTTGTAAATGGCCTGGATGGTATAATATACGAGTTGAAATCCTTGTCCTTCGCAAATGATGCAGCTGAAATCTGAAACAAAGAATCAATTCTTAATTTCAAATCTGTTGCAATACATTATTATTTTTTTTTTTTTCTTATTATTTTAACAATAAAAATAATAATTATTATCAATGTTATAAGTTCTATTACTATCAACACAGATACACTTACTTGGACTATTTCATCTTGATGTGATAAGCCAATGGTCTCCAAATCGTCGAGTTGTAGGGATAAGACTTAAAACATCGATAGAAAAACTATCGGTGCAAAATCACTTTCACAAGTGATGCCCTCTTTTCTATCATGCTCGTTGATCTTGGAGAGTTTGTCGACTACGTTTTATTGCAAATGCTTTTAAACGTACTGACCTTAGTTGTTGCAACACGTTTTTTTTGGTTTGACAAGCTAATTTTTAAACACTGAACCGGAAGTTTTGCAGCCAATATTTCTCAGATAAATAGCAGTGCTCACACAAAAAATCAATGACTCTGATGCTGCGTAATGCCTGGCTTTTGGGCGTTTTGTTGAAATAACTTGATTAATAGATTCATTAGCCTGAGTTCAACCATCCTCTGAACTTTACTGGGAGTTAAAAGCATAACGATTATTAAAAAATTGTTTCAAAAAAAGTAACTGAAGTGTTCTTGTAACTCATTTACCGCTAAAACTATTCAAAGATCGACCGGTGTCTCGTCTTTGCCACCCAGTATCATACGATGTTTTTAAACAAACTGAAAGTGGACTATCATGATCATTTTGAGGTTTTCCATTTCCTCTCCATAACAAAAAATAAAGTAGTAAAGAGACTGGGACAGTTATACATGGACCTTAAAACAACGTTTATTATATTTTTCATACTCTAACGTATTTAAATGTAAGAAATCATTTACGTATATATAGTTATGCATATTGGTTCCTTGTATACTTCCAACAAAAATGTAGCTCTTATCTATAACTATAAAAAAAAAATAAAAAAGCAATCGAGAAAAATTACGCAAAAATGGTGTAAAAATTATCTTGTAAGAAAGTTAATAAAAAAAATTACTAAGAAATCTGTTAACAAAAAAAAAAACATTATTCAAACTACAATAAACAAGGTAGTTATTAAATTTTACAAATTCTACTCTTGTTCATTCTCCAAAATAAGTTGTTCTTCTAATCAAATAGCTTCAATACATGACTCTTATACCACTCCCTCTATTGTCCGACCAACTGTTCTTTCGCCCTTTTTTTTGTTGCTGGAACAAGAACTGTTACGTCTATAGCTAGTAAAATAGTGTTAACATGCGTATCTCCAACATCAGCATCAATCATAACGGAAAATTTTTTACATTCTCATAGAACTTGCATTATAATTATTACTGTACTCATGTTTGATGTACAATGTATTTTCTTACCCGAAGCTTACTTAATATTGACTTAATACGCTGATGTATTTGAACTGGTACGTTAATTAGAGTTAGCTCATATAAAATATTGCTTTTGGTACTTCTAACTTTGAATACGCCAGCCAACTCAATTTTTTTCTTATCCTTCACATTTAATAATGACGAAGAAATAGTACATTTTGTATACCACAACTAAGTGGCCAACGTTTTGATTTTAACAACGTGCCTTGACTTTCTGACTACACAAGTCACATTCCTGGCATCCTAAGGATAATTAAAATGGCTTAAAAATTTTTTAAAGTAAGTTTTTTTTATATTTATCGCAATGTAGAACAATTTATGCTTATGCAAGTTACATATTAAAGAGCTCGTGGTTTGGCTGCCGATGCTTATATTTTATTTCACCTCACCAGTACTTTCTTTTTAACGATTCTTCGCTTCATATTCTCACTCGTACAACGAGCAAGATATTTGGGTGGCATCACTTTTTATATAATTAAAACAGTTTTATTATTTAACTTCAATAATTCTCTATGCTGACAAAAAAAACGAAGGTTAAGTGGTATGGTGTGTGCAGTGGACGACGCTTGACGATTGTAAGTATACATGGGATATTCAAAAGTACCTGAAGAGCGGACACCAGCATATACAGCAGCTTTTTTGGAGTCAAAATCCGTTTACAGGGTAAATTTTTGATAGCTATTCGTTAAGTAAAGGGAACTATAAAAGTGATCAATTTCAGAGTGTTTCGAACCAAAATTTCAAGGGCGTGGGCAGCTATGAAGTACGTTGCCATTGATCGCCGCAACATAGCAACGAACCTGTAGGTCGATAAAAAAAGTTGTAGTAGTAAGTATAGTCGGCAAGAGATGGTGCTCAGATGTAATAAAATTAGTAGGAACTCGTAGCTATAAAGTAATTGGTAGGAGGTAAAGGGCTGAGTATCAGAAACGTGAAATAAAGAAATAACTGTACAAAAAGGTTATTTTTTTTAGCCAAGAAATATTTGTCAAATCATTATTATTGTAAGCATCACATAATAAGAATCAATAATAATGATGATGATGACGATAATAAACATGCTGATAAATATAATCGGAGTAGTAAAAATACAATTGTAAACGATAATAATAATAATAAGAATAATAAATACTTATATTGAAAACAATTAATTGATAAACTTAAGCGGCTATCAAGCTATACTTGAGATGCACTTAAGTAACAATTGTGCAACAGCACATCAGCCGTATTTTGCCAGCATGTAAGCAGCTGTACTTGGAAAGTGGTACATTGACGGCAATTGGGTGGTTCTTAAGCAGTACTTACGTAGCGGAACTTCGGCGATGCTTGGGTGGCACTTACGCAGCGGCACTTAAGTGATACTTGAGCAGTAATTTAACAGCCCCTGGGCCGTACTTAAGCAGTATTTAAGACGCAGCACTTGATCGGTTGTTTAGTGGTACACTAGCGGCACTTGGGTGGCATTTAAGCAGTGGTACTTAGGGGGTACTTACGCAGCATTTAAGCAGCGGTACTTGGGCGGTGCTTGAGCAGTACTTTAGTAGCACTTACACCATATTTCACGGCATTTAAGCAGCGGCATGTGGGTGGTACTTCAACCGCACTTGGGTGGTACTTAAGCAGCATTTACGCAGTAGCCCTTGAACGTCATTTTAGTGGCACTTATGATGTATGATTTTTAACTGAAAACGTTTCACATTACATGTCAACACACTACTAGGTATTACTTTGGCGGAATTTAGGCAGTGGTACTTTGGCAGCACCTGGGCGATTCTTAAGTGGTTCTTTGGCAGCACTTGGGAGTATTTGGTGCCATTTGAACAGTCATACTTGGATAGAACGTAAACGGTACTTTAGTGTTTCTTAGGCGGTACTTGAGCAACATTTAATCTACAGAACCTGGCTGATTCTTTAGTGACACTGTGTTAGCACTTATAGGCCAATTAATCTACGATGGCTCGATGTTAAATTTGACATTAGTGTTATCAGAAAACAAAAAATACGTTGATATAGGAAAAAAATGATTTAAAAAACATAGCGTTTTGTTTTTTCAATTATTCAGTGGCTGAGTTAACCTAAAAAATTCGTGAAAGTCCGAAAATCACTTTTTTCGCATTTGAAAAAAAAGTTGACCTCCAATGCCGAAAAGTTAAAAGACAAAGTTGTAGATCTTAAAAAAACCTATCGATTAACGCGCGTTCAATATAATTTAAATGCGTAGTTGCTGAGAAAACTTGAAAAAACCATCGAAAATCGTCTTTTTTTAATTTGTTACTAACTTTTTTTCTTTTGAGATTTTAAAGTTGGTATTTAGTCAAATTATAAGTTTTTGGTTCACAAACCATTAAGTTGTTTTTTTAGCCAAAAATATTAAAAATTTTTCGAAATATCGCATTTTTTCGAAAAAAAACATCTTTCGTAAAAACTTCAATAGACGTCAGGAAATAATGCTGGAGCGATTTTTCAGGGCTTAATCTCTTCCTCTAGACTTATTCTATCATGCAATGTTTGGAGTAAGTAAAGTTTTTTAATTTTTGATGCTGAAATCGGACTCCGAAAAAAGTACTTTTCCGCCCTCGGGCGGTTTTGGGAGGCTGGTACTCCCTCGGGCGAGAAAGCAGTTTTCCGGAACTCGTTCAAAAAGTCTCCTTCACGAACCTCGTTACGTCCCTCGCCTTTGGCTCGGGCCGCAAACCTCTCGGTTCGCAAACAGAGACTTTTCAAACTCGCAGGAAAACTACTATTTTTTTTCTATCGGTTTTTTGCATTTTTTTTGCGTATTTTGATGATTGCACGTATATAACTAACTGCAATGCATTGTACTTATTTTTTTACGAATTTAAAAAAAAAATTATCATGATACGACCATGTGGAGCCAAGTTAGGTTTTTTTTTTTTTTAAAATCCCTATGCGACGGTGAAAAGCGTAGAACTCTGAAACTTGCACACTTTACTAACAAATACCCATTTTGCATTAAAAAAATTATTCGCAATCGTTTACTTTAGCGGTACAATGGGTATGATAACGATACAGTTGAGTCTTTTTTTGCGTCGCGCATCGACTGCCCGCTGGTATGAGGTGTGTCTGGCTGGTTGCTCTTACTCGGGCGCTCCGATACGGCTCCGAAATGGAGTCGGTGGTGAGCAAAACAACATGTCTGTAAAAGAATATGACTGTAAAAGAAATAGTTGAAGTTTATGTGCAGTACGTAACTAAACATTGTGGAAATGCGACAGTTGTGTTTGACGGTTACCCGGACGACATGTCAATTTCTTTAAAAACATTGGAACGACAACGCCGAGAAAGAAAAAATGTTGGACGTGACATAAATTTTGATTTGTGCACGCGCATTGCAGTCCCTTAAGACAAGTTTTTATCGAATTGTAAAAATAAAAAACAGTTGATCGATTTCTTGACGGTCAGTCTCACGCAAGCGGGATGCACTTGTAAAATAGCAGATGAAGATGCCGATTCGCTCATTGTTGATTCTTTAATCCGATTAGCTGCAAGTGGACATAATTTAATCTTAGTTGGTCAAGATATTGATTTATTGGTGCTCCTTACTCAAAAATCGCCTGTTGAAAAAACGATATACTTTCTAAAAAAGAGCCAAGGCAATAAGCCTGATTGCTGGTATGCAAATGACAGTCTAATTTACCCAAGATTGTGAAATTATGTAGCTTTTTTACACGTCATAACGGGTTGTGATACCGTATCGTGTCTCTTCAGAAAAGGAAAAAACAAATTAATAAAAATATTTAACGATACACCTAAGCATTGCCAGCTGATGGATGTGTTTTATCGCACTGATGCTGACAAGGACAAAATTTGCTCTAATGGATGTAAAATAATTGCCTTGCTATACGATAAACGAACAAATGTATCATTGAATGACCTTCGCTACCAACAATTCAGCAAGTGCACCGCTCGTAATACGTTTCAGTTGCCCAGTATAACGCCCACCGAAGGTGAAGCAAAACAGCATGTATTTCGAGTTTACCTGCAACTACAAAAGTGGTTGGGAAATGACATAGAACCAACCCTTTGGG
>NW_019384261.1:554761-610763 GCF_000648655.2 Copidosoma floridanum | reverse complement strand
TTTCTAAAAAAAAACTATATTTCGAAAAATTTTTAATATTTTTTAGTTCTGGTGGCAGTTTAAAAGTGGCACTTTGGTGGTACTTTGGTGGCACTTGGGCAGATCTAAGGCAGCATTTTATCAGTGTTACTTGGACAGTATTTAAGGGGTACTTCAGTGGTTCTTGGACCGTACTCAGGCAGCATTTAAGCAACGGCACTTGGGCAGTACTTGAGCAGTACTTCAGCGGCACTTGGGTAATACTTTGGCAGATTGTAGGCAACGGTACCTTAGCAGCACTATGGTAGGTAGTACTTAAACGGTACTTTGGTGGTACTGATGCGATTTTTAAACAGTGGCACTTTGGTGGTACTTTGGTGGCACTTGGGCAGAACTTGGGCAGCATTTAATCAGTGGCACTTGGACAGTATTTGAGCGGTACTTTAACAGTACTTAGGTTGTATTGGGCAGCAGTCAATCAGTGGCACCTAGGGAGTATTTTGGTGGTACTTTGGCGGTATTTGGGTGAAAATTTGGCAGTACGTATGCAGCGCTTAATTAGTAGCACTTGGAGAGTACTTAAGCGATACTTTAGCAATACTTGGGTGGTACTTTAAAGGCAACTGAGCTGTACTTGTGAGGCATTGAAGCAGTGGCACTTGGGTGGCACATAAGCCGTACTGGCCGGAATTTAAGCAGCGGAACTTGGGCAGTACTTTTGTGGTACTAGCACTTGGGTGGAGCTTGGGCATCACTTAAGCAGTGACACTTAGGTGGAATTTTGGTGGTTCTGTTAGGGCAATGGGGCAGTACTTGAGCAGCATTTAATCAGTGCCTTTTGGACAGTATTTCAGCGGTACTTTGGTGGTAATTAGGTGGTTCTTAAGAGGCATTGAAGCAGCAGCAATAGGCGGAAATTTTTCGGTACTTGGTGGCATTCAAACAGTGGCATATGGGCAGTA
Source organism: Copidosoma floridanum (assembly GCF_000648655.2). Next base: position 609,822 of record NW_019384261.1, on the reverse strand, counting down.
TTTAAGCGGTATTTAGTAGCACTTGGGCAGTACTTGGAAAATATGTAAGCAGTGGCGCTTGGGTGGCACTTTAGCGGTACTTCGGTGGCACTTGAGTGGTACTTTAGAGGTAATTGGCAAATACTTGCGAGTCATTTAAGCTGCGGCACTTTGGCAACACTTTGGCAATACTTGGCTGCATTTAAGCTGCGGCATTATTGTGGTACTCCGGTGACACTTAAATAAAACTTGGGCAGCATTCAATCAGTGGCACTTGGGCAGTAGTTGAGCGGTACTTTAGTGGTAATTAGGCGGTACTTAGAAGGCATTGAAGTAGCAGCACTTCAGTGTTACTTAAGCAGTACATTAGCAGAAATTAAGCAGTACTCTGGCAGCATTTCAGCAGTGGCACTTGGGCAGTAGTTTGGTGGTACTTTGGTGGCACTTGGACAGCTTTTTGGTGGTACGTTAGTGGCAATGTGACAGAGCTTGGGCAGCATTTTAATAGTGGCACTCGGGTAGTATTGAAGTAGTACATTGGCAGCAATTAGGTAGTACTAATAAGGTTTTAAGGTAGTGGCACTGAGGCGGCACTTTGGCGGTAGTCGGCGGCATTGACACAGCGGCACTTGGGTAGCATTTTGGCGGTACCTTGGTGCCATTTTGGTGGTGCTTGGTGGCATTTAAACGAAGGCATGTAGGCTGTACTTAAGCAGTACTTTATTGGCACTTGGGCGGTACTTGGGAGGCATTTGACCGTGGCACTTGGTATCTCAGCAATACCTTAGCAGCAATTAGGTGGTACTTAGGGGACATTAAAGTAATGGCACTTTGGCGTTACTTTTCGGCACTAAGACAGCAGCACTTAGGCAAAATTTCAGCATTACTCTGGCAGTAATTATGTGGTGCATAAAAGGCAGCATTGAATTAGTGGCACTTAAGCAGTATTACAGCAGTACTTCAGCAGCAATTAGGCGATACTTGGGAAGCATTTAAGCAGTGGCAATGGACGAAAATTTTGCGGTACTTGATGGCAGTTAAGCAGCTGCACGTGGGCAGCATTTTGGTAGTACTTTGGCGGTACTTGGGTGATGCTTGGTAGAATTTAAACACTGGCACTAAGGCAGTACTTAAGTAGTACTTTAGTGGTACTTGAGCGGTCCTTTAGAGGCAATTGGTCAGTACTTGCAAGGCATTTAAACAGCAGCACTTGGGCGGCACTTTGGCAGTATTGGTGGCATTTTAACAGCCACACCTTGGCAGTACTTAAGCGGTTCTTCATTGGCACTTGGGCAAAACTTGGAAGACATGTTAGCAGTGGTACTTGCATAGCACTTTAGCGACACTTGGCAGTACTTAAGCAGTTCTTCTGTGGTATTTGGGTGGTGCTTGGGAAGCACTTCAGTAGCGGTAATTGGATGGCATTTCAGTGTTACGTCAGTGGCACTTGGGCAGTACTTAGATAGAATTAAGGTAGTGGTTATTCAGCAGCACTAGGGTGGTACTTTAGTGGCACTTATGTAGTATTTGGCGGCATTTAAACAGTAACACGTAGGTAGCTCTTTACGGCACTTGGGCAATACTTAAACAGCATTTTAGCAGCAGCTCTTGGGTGTTATTTTGGTGCCACTTAGGTAGTCCTTTCGCGCAATTTAGGCAGCGGTACTTTGGCAGCACTTGGGTGGTACTTAAGCGTTACTTTGGCAGCACTTAACTAGTATTCAGTTCCATTTAAGCAGTCACACTTAAGTGGTGCTTAAGCAGTAATAAAGTGTCACTTAGGCGGGACTTGTGCAGTATGTAGGCTGGGGCATTTGGTCGGTTTTTTAGAAATACTATCTCCACACTGAGGCGGCATTAAAGAAAGGGCGATTGGGCAGTCCTCAATCGGTACTTTGGCAGCACATAGGCGGTACTTAAGCGGTACTTCCATGCTACTGGGCAGTACTTGGGTGGCATTTATCTAGTTGCACATGAACAGAGCTTGAGTGGTACTTAAGCAGCGTTTAAGCAGGGGCGCTCGAGTGGTACTTGAGCAGTTCTTCAGTGGCACTTGGACGGTACTTTTGTACTTTCGTGGCAGTTATACAGTATTTGGAAGCATTCCAACAGTGGTACTTATGTGGTACTTTAGCAGCACTTGGGTAAAACTTGGGCAGCATCCAACTTGTAGGACTTGAACAGTACTTCAGTGGTTTTTCAGCGATGCTTTGGCAGTACTTAAGCAGCATTTTATTACCGGCACTTGGGTAGTATTTACGTAGTACTTTGGTGGCCATTAGGTATTACTTATGAGACATGGAAGTAGAGGCACTTGGGTGTTACTAGCGTTAGCACTTAAGCCAAAATGCTACATAAGTGCCTCTACTTAAATGATGCCCAAGTACCGCCTTAGTACTGCCACTGAAGTATCGCTCAAGTACCGCACGAGTACCAATCATAAAGTACCACCTTAGTGCCACCCAAGTACCGCTACAGTATCGACTCAGTGCCACCAAAGAGCTTCCAAAGTGCAGCTGTTTAATGCTGTCTAAATACTGCTAAAGTGCCACTTAAATGCCGTTTAAGTACAGCCAAAGTACTTTTCAAGTACTGTCATGGTGCCACAGCTCAAATGCCACTAAGTACTGTTTAAATGCCGATATAACACCGTCTTCATACCACCGAAGTACCACTCAAGTACCGCCAAAGGGTGACCATGTAAGAGGCACCAAATACTGTCCAACTGCTGCCAAAATACTACTTAAGTACCACCCAGGTTCTGCCAAAGTACTGTTGACTAAATTCCACTAAAGTACCACCAAAGTATCACTAAAATGAAGCTAAGCACCACTGCATGAATGACACCTTAGCACCGCCTACGAAACTATAAAATATCACCTACGTACTGATGTTTTAATGTCACTAAATACTGCATAAATGCCGTCAAAGTACCACTCAAGTACCACCCAAGTACCGATGTTTACATGTCGCAAAAACTGTATAAGTGCCACCGAAGTACTGCTCAAGTACCGACAAGGTGCTGCTAAAAAACCACTGCCTAAATTATGCTAAAGTACCGCGCAAGTACTGCTGAAGTACTGCTCAAGTACCACTTAAGTGCCACTGCTTAAATAGCACTTAAGTGCCACCAAAGTGCCATCAAAAAGCTGCTTAAGTACCCCTGATCAAACGCCACCCTAATACCGCCCAAGTAACAAAAAAGTATCGCTCAAGTACCACAAAAGTTATGCTAAAGTACTACTGCCTCAACTCCACCTAAGAACCATCCAAGTGCCGTTGAAGTACCGCTTAAGTACCGCTCTGGTGCTACCAATGTACCGCTTGAGTACCACCCAAGTGCAGCTGTTTAAATTCCGTTGAATACTGCCAAGTGCTGTCGAAGTACCGCTTAACTATTACCCAGGTACTGCTAAAGTACCGGTGCCTAAATTCTGCCAAACAACTGCCTAAGTTCCGCTGAAGAACTGCGTAAGTGCCGCTGCCTAAATGTCACCTTAGAGCCACCAAAGAGCCACTAAAGTGTCGCTCAAGTGTCCTTGATAAAATGCGGCCTAACTACCGCTAAAGTGCCTATAAAATACTGCCTTAGTACCCTTAAGTACTGCTAAAGTAGTGCTCCCTAATTTCACCTGAAAACCACCAAAGTGCCGTTAAAATACTGCTAAAGTACCGTCCTGGTGCTGCCAAAGTGCCGGTTAAGTACCACCTAAGGACTGCTGTTTAAATGCCACCAATTACTGGATAAGTGCCGCCGATGTACCGGTTAAGTACCACCCAGGTACTGCTAAAGTACCGGTGCCTAAATTCTGCCAAACAACTACCTAAGTTTTCCTGAAGTACTGCTTAGGTGCTGTCCTAATGCCACTGCTTAAATAGTACCTAAGTGCTACCAAAGTGCCTATGAAGTGCCACTCAAGTGCTCCTGACTAAATGCTGCCCAAATGCTGCCCAGGTGCCTACAAAGTACTGCTCAAGTATCGCTAAACTGAAGTTTTTTAAATGTCACGTAAATACCGCCCAAGTGACGTTGAAATACCGCTTGTAAGTACCACCCAGCTGTTAAAGTACCACTTAAGTATCGCTCAAGTGCCACTGTATTAATGCTACATGAGTACTGCCCAAGTGCCGCTGCGTAAGTACTGCTTAAGAACCACCCAAGTGCCGTCAATGTTCCGCCTTCCAAGTACAGCTGCTTACATGCCGCTCCAATGTGACCGATGTACCGCTGCACAATCGTTACTTGAGTGCGTCTCAAGTACAGACTGATAGCCGCTAAAGTTTGTCAATTAATTATTTTTCATACAATTATTTATTATTTTTATTATTATTTTTATTGTTTATAATTGTATCTTTACTTCTCAGATGATATTCATTATCATGTTTATTATTGTCATTATCATCGTTATTAATAATTTTATTTTGTGTGATGCTTATAATAATCATGATTTGACGAAAATATCTTGGATTAACTAAATAACCTTTTTTCAGTTATTTCTCTTTTTTATGTTTCTGATCCTCAGCCCCTAAGCTCCTTCCAATAACTTTATAACTACACATTTTTTTTAATTTCATCACATCTGAGCGCCATCTGTTGCCTGGTAGGTTATCTTTTCAAACTTTAGTTCTGACCTCTAGGTTCGTTGCTATTTTGCCGCGATCGATGACAACACACTTTAAAGCAGCATACACCATTGAAATTTTTGTTTGAAACACGCTGAAATTGAGCAATTTTGTAAGTCCATTGATCTAATAAGCAATTACCATAAAGTTTTTCTGTAAATGGATTTTGACTGAGAAAAAGCTGCTCGACACGCCACACAGTAGGCTGAAAAGCCCAAAAAATGCTCAACATCGTGCTTTCAATGGGTATTCACTCAAATCAAACGATTTTGAGCTTATTTTATTCGTAAGATGATATCCTACAATGATCCAAATCCCTCAGACGTGTAACGACTTTTTATACATATGTTTTTTAGGTATTTATAGGAAAAATTTTGTTAGTCAAAATACTCAGGATATTTGAAACGTTGTTTAAGTCGACCAATTTGTACAAATATGGGTATACAGGGGTTTTTGGGTTCTCGGATCACGAATCTGATGTCAGAATGGCCAACTTGAAGATGGCGGATCCAAGATGGCGGCCAAAATTATCAAAAATTAACCGATTTGTACTAAACTTGGTATTCAGGGGTTTTTCGGTTCGCTGATCACGAATTCAGGGTCAAGTTAGCAAACTTTAAGATGGTGGATTCATTATGGCGGCCAAAAGTATCAAAAGTCAACCAATTTGTACTAAACTTGGTATTCAGGGGTTTTTCGGTTCGCTGATCACGAATTCGGGGTCAAGTTAGCAAAATTCAAGATGGTGGATTCATTATGGCGGCAAAATTTATTTAAAATCAACCGATTTGTGTCTAGTTTGGTTTATAAGATGATTATGGATGGCTGATTACGAATCCGTGGTTCAATTAGCCAAGTTGGAAACGTTGGATCCAAGATGGCGGCGAATATCATAAAAAATCAACCAATTTGTACAAATTGCAGTAAGATTTAATTCACTTCATTCCAGAAAGCCCAAAAACGGCTCAAATTCCTAACTTTTACGAATTCTCACTCCATCCACCTAATTTTGGGCTTATTTTGTACCTTAGACAATACGACTGCAAGGATTTAACTCTTAGGCTTAAAAAAATCTGTTTAGTACATGCAAATGAGGTGTATGTACATATATATACATAATTATGGTGAATTCGGAAAATTAACTGGCTTTCTATCGATAAAGACATAATGTAATGTGAGTACATTCATATCTTGGCTTTTTTCTGTTGAATTTTACTTATAAAGGTAATTCTTTTTTCTTGGCTGTCAAAAATCTGAAAAAACATTGTATTTTGGTATTTGGAGAATTATTTTCCATTTATCGGACAGCAAATAAAATTTACTAAAATCTATAGTCCATGTAATTATAATATAAACGTATCAGACTAAAGTACATATCTTATATTTCCTTTCGTTAAATCAATGGATAATTTTTGTTTAAAGTTGTTAATAAAGTTGTCATTAAGTTAAATGTATCGTGCTTTTAATGTTAAATGCTATAGAAACAACATCTAAAAGTTTTTCAAATTCTTCTGTCCCAAAAACGATTAAAACGTTTTAAAAGGATAGGAGGGGTTATCTGTGAGATACTAAACAAAGATTATTCATCGATTTAACGATAGGAAATATAAGATATGTACTTTAGTCTAATACGTTTTCCTTATAATAAAATAGACCATAGATTTTAGTAAATATTATTTGCTGTCCGATAAATAGAGAGAAATACTTCAAATATTAAAATACAATGTTTTTTCAGATTTTTGACATAAAAAAAAAAGAATTACCTTTATAAGTGAAATTCAACAGAAAAAAGCAAAGATATGAATGTACTCAAATTACATTCTGTCTTTATCGATAGAAAGCCAGTTAATTTTCTAAATTCACCATGATTATGTATATATATATGTACATACACCTCATTTGTATGTACTGAACAGATTTTATTAAGCCTGAGAGTTGAATCCTTGCAGTCGTATTATCTAAGGAACAAAATAAGCCCAAAATTAAGAGAATGGAGTAACAAATCGTAAAAAGTAGGAATTTTAGCCGTTTTTGGGCTTTCTGGGATAAAGTGAATTGAATCTTACTGCAATTTGTACAAATAAGTTGATTTTTTATGATATTTACCGCAATCTTGCATCCAACGTTTCGAACTTGGCTAATTGGACCACGAATTCATTATCAGCGATCCATAATCACCTTGTAAACCAAACTGGACACAAATTGGTTCGTTTTTGATAATTTTTGCCACCATTTTGGATCCGCCATCTGGAATTCGGCTAACTTAACCATGAATTTGTGATCAACGACCCGAAAAACCCCTGAGTACCAAATTCGGTACAAATCAGTTGATTTTTGATAATTTTCGCCGCCATCTTGGATCTGCTATGTTGAAATTGGCCATTCTGACATCAGGTTCGTGATCCGCAAACCCAAAAACTTCTGTATCCCTATATTTGTACAAATTGGTCTACTTAAACAACGTTTTATACAAAATCGTTTGATTTGAGTGAATACCCATTGGAAGCACGAATTTTGAGCATTTTTTGGGCTTTTCAGCCTACTGTGCCACGCCGGTTCCTACTTCTCAAATACTTCTGAATATCCCTGTATAACAGGTATATGCAGCCGTCAGGAGCTTTTACTTGAGTAGGGGCATAAATGTCATTTTAAAAACCTTGCGTAAAATATAATTTTTTTACTCACACTTTATGAACACGTTTATTTATATTTGTATGCAATGATATATACGGTCAAGTGCCAGTATGGCACATTTTGTATTGTTAATAATAAGCTAATCAAAAATTACAAAACCACAGGGACCTGTGTCACTTTGATGCGGCACCATCTTGAAGAACCACTATAACGTTCAATCCACTATTTCTAAGCCTCTCGTAAGAATTATTGACACTTTATTTCCTAATATGATATCTTCTTTCATTAATTTTTACTGTCAGATTCACGTGCTAAAAATGCTGTTTCAATGTTATTGAAATCTCAAGGGAGTCTAGAAATTTTGAGAATTTTCATACCTCTTGATAACAAAATAAAAGCAATTCCTTACTGACCCCTCACAAATTTCTGTGAGACCCTTAAGGATTTCACTGGCCACTACTATTTTAAAAAAATCCTCAGGTCCCCCACTGCCCTGCACATTTTTTAGAAAAATCCATCCATAGGCCCTCTACTGACCTCCTACATAATCAGATAATATTTTTCCTAATTGTAATAAAGTATTAATTTTTAAAAACCTTTTAATGCCTTACGTAATAGGTGAAAACTTTAGTAAAAAATCCGTTACGTTTCTCCGTTACCTTAATAAAATGATCATGTACAATTCACACAAAAAAAAAAATTATCAAATTTTCACACAACCTATAGGGTATTACTAATATAAAATTATAAATTTGTTTAAGAAGTGTCTGTATTACATAAATAATGCAAAGCTCTGTCAACTATTTCCAATGCTCTTTATTGATATCATTCACGCCTCATCCTAAATTAATAAACATACTTTTTTAAATTTTTTTCCCTCCGATTTGAATGCAAAAAATAAACTGTCAACAATATTTAAATCTAATGGTAAACGAAGACTTCTGTGACTGGTCATTTCTTTAAACTATTGAACAAAAAAAATAAAGCAACATATTGAGGTTTTGAATACGAATGTGTTTTCTGTACCACTAAGAACATGAATAAAGAGAAATCTTTTTTTTTCCTCACATATTGTTTTAAAAATCAAAGTCCATCTTAATTTAATCAACTATAGATGTATTTACACATTTTTGTACAAAATCCAATTTTCTTTAGATTTTTATTTTCCTCTTATAATATATTTATAAAAATCAGTTAACTCAACGACTTACAAGATTCATCTCCCAATTTAAAAATTAAATTTTTTTTTTAAAGAACGCGATTATAACAATTATCAATAAAATCTTTACTAAAAGAATGTTTATACTTTTTCTAAATTTTGTCACCTTGTATATTCTTGGAAATTCTAAGCCAAGCTAAAATATTCGGAATAAACAAGGTAAGATAATAGTACTAGCTTCTTTAAATATATCATCAGTTAGTGAATTATAATTAATTGATTATTATGCCCGAATATCAAATCAAGGATTCAATTATTTGTCCTGTTGAATTCTTCGGGGGGAGGGGTGAGGCACGAAGTGCGCAGGGGAGTAGAGACCCACTAGTATATACATATGTGTTTATGTAGAAGTCAAAATAACATCTTTGGAGCAAATCCGTGCACATTTTGTTCTAGCATTTGGCTCAAGCTTTTACGTATGTCATTTTATCTCAAATAATGAGATACTAGCCAGAATTTCAGACCTGTAAAAACCCAGAAACCCAAGATATGGCCCTTTAAAGTTGGAAAGTTGTCCTTATTTAGCTGTTTTTTTGCCCTCTTAAAAATGCTCCTAAAAATCAAGCTATGAAGCTTAACATCTTGTTTGAGTAAATTCTTTTTTACTTTGGTAAGAGCTTTAAAAACAGGCTTATATGATAGAGTTTCTTTCAAAGGGGTGCCCTTACGGTATGAAACAATACGACGTGTTTTTTGAAATTTTAGCCTACGTTCAGAAGCTTATAACTTTGGCCCCCTAAAAATTTTTTTTTAAATATAAAAATCATCTTTTAAATTTTTTCAAGATGCACAAAACGTACGCATATTAACGTTAAAAAAATTAAATTAGGCCGAGTTACGAACAATTGAAGATGTCGATTTTTAAAAAAATCGTGTTTTTTTCGATTTCAAACCTTACTAACTTCTATCTACATTTTTTTACCTAAAAATTGACAGAGATATTCTTTAAGCATAAAAAAGAAAAGTCTTTTGGTCTGGTCAAGTACATTTAACTTTAACTTTGACTTGTACGATGATAAAGTCGTATAAATTTTTTACGCTACATTAAATGTCTTATTGGACGCTTTTTGATCATTTTGTTATATTTTACTGCATTTAAAGAACTGTTAAGGCAACATTGTTAAGGTAGGGATTAAGATCTACAATTTGCTTCTTTCTTTATTCTCCAGGTAGTCATGGACCAAAGTTATCGCTGTTTGTATATCAAGTTTTAGTTGAAATCTTTGTCAATTGTTGAAAATCATGGTTGTTAGTAAATGAATTGAATGTATATAAAATTTATAAATTAATACAATTCTCTCCTTTATTTATAAACTATAATAATTTCACTATACAAGAGTGACTATCGTTTGAAAAAATTTTGCATTCTATGGTAGCAGAATAAATTGGTTGAAATAAATAACATTTTCTTGTATGTTTTAAAATTTTTACGGAATCAAATCTTTTTAACAGTTTTTTTCTCAAGTCAAAACTTTTTTTCTAAAACGTAGAAAAATCTAAATTGTCGTCAATTATTTATTGATGCAGAATGAACGAATCATTATGACGAGGTGAGGAAGCTTCGTCAAATTATTTATGATCACGAGCATAAAACGGAAAAGTAAACTGTTTGACTTATTTTAACTAGGGTACTTTAGCGTAATAATATTTTTTTCATCATTTTAATATTTGCGAGAAAAAAGGTTTAATAATAAGTTTATTCCTTGGCAAGCAGCCAATGGTAACTTAGAGTTAAAGCAGTAATCGTTTGATATAGTATTTATGATAAGAACTATCATCAGATAGTTGTGGTTTTTTGGCATTTACTAACAGCTAACATAGCTGTTAGTAACCTCAGTTAAAATAACTCAAAAAACTTATTTTTACACATCATGGAAGTGATCATAAATAATTTGACGAAACTTCCTTACGTTGTCATTATGTTTGTTTATTCTGTATTAATAAATAATTTACGACGATTTCAATTTTTACGTTTTGAAAAAAGTTTTGACTAAAGAAAAAACTGTCACAACGATTTAATTCTGTAAAAAGTTTGAAATATACAAGAAAATTTCATTTTTTCGACCAATCGATTCTGCTACCATATAATGCCAATTTTCAAACAATAAAGACTCTTGTATAATGAAATTTTAAGAATTAATAGTGAAACAGTAAAATTATAATTTTTTTCAAACTTAATTTACATTCTATGAATGACTTTATTACTTTAATTACTAACAACGATGATTTTAAATAATTTACGAAGATGTGAATTGATCTTTGACATAAAAACAGCCGTAATTTTGGTCTATGACTACCTACAGAATGAAACACAGAAGCGAATTGTAGGTTTTGACCTCTGCTTAAACAATATAATTTTACCTTACGTGCATTAAAATACAACGAAAATAAACAAAAAGCGTTGAATAAAAAATTTGATTTGAAGTACAACATTAAAAAATTTATATAACTTCACTATCGTCAAAACCAAAATTAAATGTGAATAGACTTGATTAGACCAATAAGACTTTTTTTGTATGTTTTTAAAGATATCTCTGTGAATTTCCAGGTAAAAAAATTATAAAAAAAAGTTATTGAGGTTTAAAAATCGTAGAAAACACGGTGTCTCGAGAAATTGACATCTTCCATCGTCCATAATTTAGCTTAACTTAAATTTTTAACTTTACTAGGTGTGTATTTTTTGCATCTTGAAAAGATGAATAAAATGCTTTTTATGGATTTAAAGAATTTCGAAAGAGCCCAAAGTTATGAGCTTCTAAATATAGGCTAATACAGTAAAAACCCGTACCGTTTGGGACCATAAGGGAACTCCTTTGGAAGAAACCCTAGAATATAAACCTAGTTTTAAAGCTCCATCCAAGACAGAAAAATTTACTCAAACCAGATGTTAAGCTTCTGAGCTAGATTTTTGGCAGCATTTTGAAGAAAAGCAAAAAAAAAACATACTAAAATTTGTGCCAAATCTGAGAGCCCACTGCGTACGGATTTGGTCCAAAGATGTTATTTTGACTCATACTTCTCATGTATTTATATAAATATACACATAAATATGTATAGCAGGCGTAAGAACGACTTTAAGGCAGCCAACAGTGAGCTCAGAAAGGAGCCAAGAAAAGGGTAAAAATAGAATTTGGTTACAAGTATTTATTAGTATAATCCTTTAAGTAATAGAATTTTAAGTGAGATTAAAGGTTAAATGAAGGTATTTTATAGTACTGATGAAGCGACATTCAAAGAGTCAATTAATCTGACGATTATATCCATATTAATTTTGCAATCAAAATTTAGTTAGTGTTACTGATGGTCTACCACTTTATACACTTGGTTTAAAATTTGGGACAGTAGTTGAGTTAACAAGAAAATTAAGTATATAGGATAGTTGATATAGTAAGACTATAATTTAAAAAATCATTGTTTTTATATTGTCAATAATATGTTAGCTTATAAAAAATACATAACTGAGAATGTTGTTTTCATGCAAAATGAAAGTGAAAAGGAAAGTAACGCTGAGGTAAAAACTATTCTGTGGAACAAAATTTTCATAGATAAAAGATTTTGTCATAGTATGTTTTAATTCTTTACAGCTCTGTCTCTCTATGGTTCATAGTGCTCATTAGCTTTCTACGTAACTAGAGAAAAGTGTAATATTCAGATATATACTTATATATATATGTAAAGAGAGAGAGAGAGAGAGAGAAACAAAGAGACCCTGACTTAAAATTTCATAATTACACATATCCTTATAAGACCAACACCAAATACAACGTGTCTGTCTATTTGCTACATATATAGGTAGAGTAAAAAATATATAAAAGTATGTGGAACTGGATAAGTACAACAAAGAAGCATTGACTAAGATAGTATTTAATAAATCTTAAATGAAAAGAAGTAAGGTTTAGGCTCCTTATAAGAGGGGGTAAGCAGGCATAAAAATAAATTTCTGGGAGGCAAGGGGGGCTGAGAAGGAGAATAAGCAATTTTATTAAGCCAGTCTTGCGTTGAAACAAAATTATTTTTGCCTTGTTTTGAAGGCGACTGAAGGGGTGATGGAAATATATGAGGGGGCCTAATAGGGTTACATTATGACAACGAAGAGATCAATCAAAACCGTAATGTGTTTTTACCTCTTTGAAATAAAAACAATTGTTTTTTATTTTGATGGGGACTGAGGGGTTGGTCAAATATATACATACATATGTGAGGGAGAGCCAAGAAGGAGGCGTGTGGATAGCCTCATCAAAATTACTATACAACGTAGTAATATATACATGTATGTATGTTAATACGTACGTACTTTTCTACCGTTTTTTTCCAGATCCAAGGCATGTCTAAAAAAGATTTCACTCCAAGAACATGTATGTCTGACGCCTTAACGGACATATTTTTTTGAAATATAATAAGAACACGTCATTTATGTTAGAACTAAGCAACAATGGTCAGGTAGTATCGAAAGCAAAAATAAAGAGCTTTATTTTACTATACATAGAAGCTTGATCGTCAGAAAATTATCACTTACTGATAATTTTGCGTCTAGTTGGCATTTGAAAAAAATGTTTATCTAAATTATGTAACTATACTTTTTGAAGTAATTAATCAGAAATCTACAGTTAAATTTAAAAAATTTTAAATGGGAGATATAAAATAGCAACCTAAGAAAGTTTTATCGTGTTTTTTAACGATGGATAGAAGAAAAAGTGGAGACTGCTCACAGAAACTTTTTTATCTAACTTTAAAAATTTAAAGTGGCATACTCAAAAGGGCAGCTGTCACCATAAAAAAATATTAGAACTTTTTTCTTATGGGGAGAGCTTTCGAGATGACTTATTCAAAAGTAGTTACCAATTCTAAAATTGAGTAAAGAACATACCAATACTACCGTAAATTCTACTTGAATTGTTATATAAATAATAAAAGTCTTTTGAAAAATTAAGTTAAAAGAAAATAATTATAAGATAACGCAAAAAATACAAACAAACATATATTTAAATTGGAAAGGATCCATAAAATATTAGATGTAACATACACAATTTAAGTGTTAATTCTATACAGAGTAACAACTATAACTATAGTTATAACCAATGACCCCGTACGTTTACCTCCCTCTAAACCTTTTTTCAATTTTTAACCGAAGACCTGACGAACTTAACCCCAACATATTAGAGATAGTCGTACTACTAGTGGCTAATTTCCCTTTACCTTATAGTATCTGCAATATTTGAGCGTATCCAAGGCATGTTGCACTTAACCTCAGAAGCTCTGTGATACCTCAGCAATCTAAAGGTGTATTGCATTTAACCTCAAGGAATCTGTAGAATCTCAACGTATCTAAGGAGTATTACCCTTTACTTAAGGTTATCTGCGATGATTAAAAAATTTAAAAGCATATTGTACTTCACCTTAGGAAATGTCTATAAAAAAAGTAAAAAAAGTTGAAAAAAACGATATTTTACTGAACTGTACTTTCAGCAATCTGCATGACAAAACCAAAGGCATATAGCACTCTATCTGAGGGGATTTGCAATGACAAACAATAAGGATTAAAGGATATGGCAAATCGTATGTTATTTTCATTAACGATAAATATTAAAATACATGAAGTAATACATAAGCATTCCAGTTAATAATAATCGTAAGTTTACGTATATAGTTTGAGTTTGGTGTCCTGATTCACTTGTAACAAGTGGATCAATTTCACGCTATAAGTATGCCATAAAAACGTATAATTAATTATGCCAGTAATGTACCTGAAAGTATAAAATATACAATGGAACTTTTTTGATGCCAAAGGCTTTTTAATAAATATAACAAACAATAACATTACAGCTAAACATAACCGTGACATAAAATTAAAAAATTTTTTTATTACAATCAAGTAATTAAGTTACTGTCTATGATTGATTTCAGAATCGGTACCTTTTTCTAGTAGGGGCAACGTCAAATTACCAAAAAAAATTTCGTACGACTATAGAACCACAAAATTAATTACTTAGAGTAAATATGATATTTATAGTGCTTTGATTACTTATTGGTTATCATACTAGCCTCCTAGCCAGAGATACTCAAGAAGTCATGGGTTCGAATTTTGCCAAAAATTATCAAGATACTTTTCTCGGGCCTTTTCGATAGAATATGTACCCAGGACAACGAAATATCAATAATCCAATGTATAAAACAAATAGTCAATTTTTCTAGTGATGTCTGGACCTCCAGGGGGTTCCTTTTCAAAGAAACGCCAACACCTGGCTAGCTCATCAGAAAAAAGTCACAGTTGGTTATAAAAATTTCAGTACAGCAACTTAAATGGTTTATTTAAAAATAGTTTTTTGTTAAACTTTATGATAGCTGGGGTGTGCTTGAGACAATTGCTGCACCATATAAATAGTCACCGTAAGATAGATGACCAAGTCGTCTGAGGGGAACTTTGCAAGGGGCTCATACAAAAGCCTCAAATACTGTGTGGTTAGGATGGAAAATTTAAAGCAAAAATATCTCTGATGTGGCCAAATCTTAAACATGTCCTTGAAATAAAAATACCAAAATACCAAATACATAGTATTTATCCGATGGGTCTCGATGATAAGGGTAGAACGCTTCCAATTTAGATTTAATATAGCGACATAATTATCCATAATAAAAATATATAGCATGATTCTCGCAGTTGAAAGAATAATCATAAAGTGTTGAGTATTCTTATAGGACTTGAAAATCGTGTAAGCAGCTTTATATTAAAATTTGTTTTCACATTTCATGAAAAAATAATTTGAAATTTGTTGGAATGCTGACCTCATATGATAAGTAAGTTATTAAGTGAATTATAGAATTTTTACGCAATCTGTTGAATAATTTGACTTGTATAGGATTTTTATAGTATTTTTCTACAGATAAAAAACTGAGATAAAGATTTTTTAAGTACCATAAAAAGTTTCTGTGGTTAATATCTACAAAAATGACTCAAAAATTACGGCAATATTTTTAACCTACTGCATCGGAATAATATTTTACCTTTGATTAAGTATTTTAACGGTAAATATGTGAAAAACGCTTAACTGTCTTGCCATTAAATGTATACACCTAAACCCATAGATTTTGGGTAAAAATTTCCTCAACTTAAAAAAAATTTGTTTTTTTACGATTTTCGATCGCGGCTTCCTTAACCGCTAATGCAAGTAACTTGTGTGTGCAGAAATTTTCCCATTCCAGTTTCAACGTATTTTTATCTCCTAAATCTACATTTTTCGGTCCAAACTCCGAACATTGTCACATTAATTGTTATAAACAATATTAGAAAAATTGATTTTCTGACGAACCAAAATTTTTTCAAGATTGTTTGGCTTATTTAACGCCAAAAAGGTCTCCTGTAATTTCTTGCGAAATATACGGTCAACGAAGGAAAATTTGTGAAATTCAAAGAAAATGTTTCAGGTGCAAAATAAATTAAAATATATTTAATAAGTAATACCAAATCAGCAAACAACATTTAATTGTGGTCGGTAGAAAATAATTCTGCTAATAACTATACGGAATAAATAAAAATCATATAACGCATTATTTAGAATTATTCGTATGATAACTGGGTAAGGAAAAATTATGTTTGTTGCGTTTAAAAGGTCTAGAACAATTTCTGGAAAAAAAAGCATCATCAAGTACGTCAGAACAACTTTTTTTTTATTTTACCAAAACTGTTATTTTATCAGTGATCTTTTTCCTCTTCTGTCCGACATTTATTTTTTTGTAAAAAAACACTGTAAACACCGCTGCAAAGTAACGCTGAAGATATCGCACACACACACACACACACACATACACACACACACATATGGGGAGAATTTTCTCAACTGCCCCAGCGCCACCGCAGACAGGCTGCGTGAGCACAAAAGACGACTTCTTCATCTCGTTGTTTGGGCCTAAGGAAAATGTTTTAAAAATCACAAAATCAATAATCCCTTTGCATTTTCTTCTTAACTTTTTTAAGGTACTATTAGTTTTATAGATTTTTAATTTATAACGTATAAAAATGCAAACGTTGGTAAAAATGCGTTAAATCTTATGATGTACAATTTTTAGAGTTTTTTTGATCATCTAGATCGAAAGATGAGACAATTTTACATAATTATAATCAATAAAAAAAGAGGTTTTTTGATAATTTTATGTATTAGACCGATGAATGTATTGGTTCGAGTCACCGCGTGACTTAGGCAGCTGCTACGCACCCGCCGCCGCTTCTTACGCTGCCACATACTGCAGGACATTTTTATTTATTTTATTTTTGACGGTATAAATAACAGTTAATATATGTAGATAGAAATTTTATAATTAGTAGACATCTAAGTAACAATAAAATCTTTGATTAGTAACAATCAAAAAGTAATGAGTTCACATTAATAAAAATAAAATTTCACCTTTTTTTCTGTACTTTTCAGCATATTTACTTTATTTTTCTCTTCTTCTAATTGACAGTAGTCATTTTCAAAGCCATCTAATACCCTCTAAACTTAAGTAATATTTTAAATTTCTTACTTGAAGAAGTATTTTGTAGCATTTTATTGTCACTAGTTGGTATACAAGTGTGATTATGCAAAGTCCCAGGAATCCTTTTTGCATTTGAAATTCGATGTTTTAATGTTTTGGCAGTTTCTTTGTAGTCAGTTTTACTTTTAAAAAGAACTGCTGTTTCCTTGTAATATCTTTCAGCCCAATAAAATAAATCTTCTGCAGTCTAAATATGGTTTTCTACCGAGAGATGCAAGCTCGATCGTCGAGCACCACCTTTTAGATTTGCTCCTATTCCATCACATGCTTCTTTTCCATGGGCTGTGGCTTGAAAACGCCCTTCTGATGAAATGTTAAAATCATTCTTATGATTTGAAAGAAGATGGAAATTCGTTTGATTTTTGAAGTGTGGAGCTGCGCCATTACTTACGCAGTAAATTTTTTTTGATTTAAGTGTTTTTTTAAATAATTAACTATAATCTTTTGACAGACGTGAACAGCTATCGTCTCGTGAGATGGATTATCTGATATGATTGCCAAATAATAATGAATTCTCAATGAATTTAAACTTATTGTGCATTAGTCAGTTTGAGTCCATGTTGAATAATTTACCTCAAAAATATCTTAAGCTTCTAAGTTGTCCAGCAACATTGTTCTAAGTCCACTAAGATTCGGACAATCTTAACAGTTTTCTAAAAAACAACTTTTAGAAGGATCGTGACATACAATTAGATTCAGACAGTCTCCATAGTTTTAAGAGGAAATACTGTGTGTGTTTGTGAACTCTTCTAATTTTATTATGTCCAACATGAGTTTGACGTTCTCATGGAGAATGCACACTCAAACATTGTTAGTGCCGCTACTGTCTGCTAAGGTACAATGCGGTGGTCTTAGTTAAACAAACTTTGTAAGGCTTACTTCGATATATTAATTTTCTTCTTAAAATAAAATAAGCAACTCATTTAAGTTGCAAAGTAGAAGTCTTTTTTGAATGCTTATTTGATCACCGTTATCTTACTTCAATGGAATACAATATTTTCCACCTGGTATTAGACGACTTACGTTATCTTGTTGGCAAAAATTTTTTATACGATTTTTACTATCTGCTGAAAATACCTTACCTTTTTTTGTATCAGGTAACGATAAGATTCCATATTTTGCAACTTAATCCAAGGCTTTTTTATCTTCTTTTTCAATGTATTCAAATTCTTCCATCAGATTCTGTCAATTACAGAATTTTGGGGTGAGTGATAGCAGCTTAATTCTGTCCTTCTGATCATTCAACAATGCATACTTTCCTTTGATTTGCTCTACACTAGAATACTTGCTTTAAAATATTTATCGTCGTGGCGTTTTCCCTCATTTCTAAGTTTGGAAGCCAAAATTTTTCACTGTCGGCATATCATAGCCTTATCTTAAACGAATGACAAATTTTCTTTAGACGATTGCGGAAATTTCACAATACTTTTGTTAAGGTGATGATTCTCTTTATTCAAGGTATTACAGCAGACAACCATCTCGAATATCGATTGTCAAAAGTGAAATATATAACAATCAAATAACTGGCATTCGAGGATCCATTGCCATAGCTCTGTTTCAGATCACTATAATAACTATAAATATCCTGATAATTATAATCAAAGACTATCAACAAAATACAAAGACGAAACTTTTCTTGATCAGTATTTAAGTTAGGCGTAGTTGTTTTTACTTGAAATAAATAAAAGTAATGCCTCACGGTGTGTGGTAGCGTTAGGAACGGTGGCAGGCGCGTAGCAGTCGCCCGTGCCGCGCGGTGACTAGTACCTACACATTCATCGGTTCAATACAAGAAAATATTTAGAAACCCTTTTCTTTTATTGACTAAACCTTAGTAAAATTATCTAATCTTTCAATATAGATGAATCAAAAAATTCTAAAAATTGTGCATAATAAAATTTAACGCATTTTTACCAACATTTGCATTCTTATAGGTTATAAAAGAAAAATTTGTAAAAACTAATAGCACTATCAGAAAGCTTAAAAAAAAGTTTATACGGATTGATTCTTTTGTGATTTTTAAAACATTTTTCTCAGGCCCAAACGACGAGATGAAAAAGTCGTCTTTTGCTTTCACGCAGCCTGTCTGCCGTGGCGATGGCGCTGGGACAGTTAAGAAAATTTTCTCCATATGTGTGTGGGACTGTGTGTACGATTTCTTCAAACTTTATAAATTTTTCTTCCTTCACCATACATTTTGCAAAAAAACTACAGAAGACTTTTTCGGCGTTAAATAAGCCAAACAATCTTGAAAAAATTTTGGCTTGTCAGGAAATCAATTTTTCTAATATTGCTTATGACAATTAACGTGACTATTATCGAACTTTGGACCAAAAAATGTAGATTTAGTAGATAAAAATACGCTGAAACTGGAATGGGCAAATTTCTGCACAAACAAGTTACGTGCAGTAGCGGTTGAGTAAGACGCGATCGAAAATCGTGAAAAAACACATTTTTTCAAAGTTGAGGAATTTTTACCCAAAATCTGAAGGGTTTAAACATCTTACTTGCTTTTTTGTTAAAAATGTGACAAAGAATGGGATTTGATTTTTTTGTCAATGAATGAGCTATTTTTTTTGTTGATATAAATTGTTTATAACAAAAAACGGGCAATTTGTGAGACTTTGGATGAAAAAATTTAGATACAGGAGAAAGAAATACATTTAAATAGCCTTACAGAAGTCGAGGACATATTCGGGGTTACGGGGCGGACCTGGCCTAACTTCTTTCACAGTTTTGCCTTTGTTAATGAAAACAAAATGGAGAGGGGTGGGAGGAGCGAAAATATATGCAGCAACGCTGAAAATTATTTTTCTTACATGTATAAGCTTTCATATACGCTGTTACGCATACTTTACCAATCCTTTTTTGTGTTATTATGAAAAAAAAGGTTATAGATTTATTTTAAAATAAAACAGGTTTATGTCAAAGTTATCTTTTAGTCAAACAGAAAGTGGGGAGCTTGTACAGATCTTATAAATGCAATTTTAAGTGATTTTTTCATAAGATTACATGTTAAATTTCTAATTTTTCAAACTAAATATGTTATATGGTACAGTTGAATGATCTACAGTTTTTTTGGGTATTTCTTATGGTATTTTGAGTATACTATTGATGCTTTAATAATATATCTCAAAAAAAAGTGTGTGTAATGAATGCTCCGAAGGGACATTCACTGTCACGTTCTACTATGCTATAGAAGAAAACGATACGACAGGATGGTTTATCTTGATTTTTTTAGATACAATTATATTTTGGATATTAAATATGGACTAGTTATAAATGTGTTAGCGTACGTTATAAATGTGAGCGTGACGTTACAGATGTAATCAGCGTAGGAAACAGAAAGTTGTTTTGAAACCATCGAAAGATTTGATGAAAGTGCACAGTCTTGTACTGGCCAGCCTCCACATTGCTTTGTATTGTATTGTGCTTTTGTATACATTGTTTATAATTATTAAGCTTGAAATAACCATATGACAAATGAAATAACCATAAATGAAAAAGTTTCACTGGGAACAGTTGAAGTAAGGTGTAATATTAAATGTTCAGATCACTTAAGATTAAGATTCAATGATATGATGCTGAATATTATAATAACTTAGAGTTAATACACATGGATCAGCGAAAAAAATAGATAGTTAATACCAAAATTGTTATATATATTTAAAAAAAACATGTATACACTACTATGGTGGCAAGCAACAACATTATATATTAACAACGGTAAACCTAGCAAAGCAACCTTGTTAACCTTTAAAGAATTCTCCAATTTTTACCGTTCATGTTCGCAGGCTCATGATCTAGTAAGTCCCTCTTTTGTTTTACATTAACAACTTCATAAACATACAGCAGTAGTCTAATTTGTAATCTAGTTAAACTCTATCATTTTTTCAAATGTAAAAGAAAACGGAAAAGTTTTTCTTCAGGGATGTCGAGAGAGAATCTGTACTTCTGCCTCCAATATAGGGAGCAGAATTTTTTATTACCCAGCGTACCACGAGCCAATTTTCTCTCTAACGACTTGCAGCGATTTTACTGTTATTTTTATTTGCTCTACACTAGAATACTTGCTTTAAGGTATTTATCGTCGTGGCGTTTTCCCTCATTTCTAAGTTTGGAAGCCAAAATTTTTCACTGTCGGCATATCATAGCCTTATCTTAAACGAATGACAAATTTTCTTTAGACGATTGCGGAAATTTCACAATACTTTTGTTAAGGTGATGATTCTCTTTATTCAAGGTATTACAGCAGACAACCATCTCGAATATCGATTGTCAAAAGTGAAATATATAACAATCAAATAACTGGCATTCGAGGATCCATTGCCATAGCTCTGTTTCAGATCACTATAATAACTATAAATATCCTGATAATTATAATCAAAGACTATCAACAAAATACAAAGACGAAACTTTTCTTGATCAGTATTTAAGTTAGGCGTAGTTGTTTTTACTTGAAATAAATAAAAGTAATGCCTCACGGTGTGTGGTAGCGTTAGGAACGGTGGCAGGCGCGTAGCAGTCGCCCGTGCCGCGCGGTGACTAGTACCTACACATTCATCGGTTCAATACAAGAAAATATTTAGAAACCCTTTTCTTTTATTGACTAAACCTTAGTAAAATTATCTAATCTTTCAATATAGATGAATCAAAAAATTCTAAAAATTGTGCATAATAAAATTTAACGCATTTTTACCAACATTTGCATTCTTATAGGTTATAAAAGAAAAATTTGTAAAAACTAATAGCACTATCAGAAAGCTTAAAAAAAAGTTTATACGGATTGATTCTTTTGTGATTTNGTTATAGTATTATTATTATTACAATTATTTTTGAAAAGGCCACCTTTACTGCTGTTTGAGTGTTAGTACTTATTGATGTACCGTATTACACCAAATGGTTATTTACCTAAACAGTAAGTAAAAAATGTTAAGCGATTTTTGCCTTTTTTTTTAATAAAAGTTTCATTGAAGAAAGGAAATTTTTTATCATCGGTAAATATAAGTTATATTGTATCTTAACATTAATACTATGTTATAATAAAATTCTGTCAAATTTGAATGTAAAACAGAAAGGAATGGCCAGAGTAAGGGAATCACCTCCCCTTCTCTTGACGTATGTAAGAGAGCAAGCTGGATATAGGAAGAGCCAATTTCTGAGTGGCTGAACTAGAGCAGCTCAAAAAAATTACATTTTTGGCTTTTATCATGTTTTTAAGATTTTCCCCCGGTAAGTTTTTCTGCATCGTTTTCGATCAAGCGCGTGACTGAGGTTTGCACCTCCCTATAAAAAGTCCCGAGGGCCCTGAAAACACTCCCTTAATTTTCACCCCTCAAACAGTAGACTGAATACTGAGAGTTCAAATTTGCTACTCCTCCCATTCTACTACGAGGTGAGGACATGGTCGAATTTAATCCTCAAACGGTCGAGTGAGTGGCTAGAGTCCGCCTCTGCTACCTTACAGTCCTCCACGAGCGGGATTAAATTTCGTGTAACATTGCATTTTTAGCCCCGAATCGATGTTTTCATGTCGATGCAAAGCCGTCCCAATACAATGCACTAAAACGCCTCCGATCACATCCAAAACGACTAAGCTATGCGACCCAACACTCTCTCAAACGCCTTGGCTTAGCTCAGCTCTGCTCTGCCAAAGTAGACTCCTTACCTAGAGGAGGCCCCGCCATGGACTGTCCGTCGGGAGGCGGACAGTTCCTGAGGAAAATGACCAGGATGTGAATATTTCACACTCACACAAATAAATACACTAACACAAATTTAACCTTTAGACTACTCTTTACTTCATTTACAATAGATGAACACTTCTAAGGAATTGACGCTACCTCCTGTGCTAACTTGCAATCCACAGTACACACACATTTTTGCTCTCATACCCAGCATTCAAACACTTACCTGCACCTACACACACACGCATACACCCAAAGTTCCCTCACTCGACCTAGAGAATGGCTCGCTCCAAGGTTACAACAACCCAGTTCGATCACGAGAGCACTTGGCCATAACGAAACGCTTTCGATCACGAGCTACCTCATGCATCAATTCGATGACGAGAACACACACTACCCATCCTCTCTTGGTCCACAGGGTATCCTACTAGCGGCCTCACCAGCTGGTCTGCCGAGTCTCAGATGATGCTGTGAACGCGCACACTTATTGTCGCAGGGAGTCCTACCGTCGGCCTCACCCGCCAGTTTACCGAGTCTCAGACAACGCTGCGAACACTTACACCCACATACACACACTCTACGACGTCCTACCGCAGCGGTCAGCCGGCCCCTTGCCAACTGCCGAGACTCGAACAACACTTCGCTTCAAATACATACACACGCGTTACGTCCTACCACAGTAGACAGTCAACCTCTCGCCAACTGCCAAGACTAACACAATGCTTCGCTTTGAATACACACACACATTACGTCCTACCGCAGTGAACAGTCGACCTCTTACTGACTGCCAAGACTCAGACAACGTCTCGCTTCGGATACCCACACACACGTCCTCTCTCATGCAGTCCTACAGTTTCCCGTCATCTCCAATGCATCGACTCACCTATGATTCAAGCGAATACGCCCATCAAGCTCTCTTCCCTGACTCGAATGTCTTCCTCTCGAACAAATTACATCTCACTCTCTCACTCTTTTAGTAACCTCGCCCCCCCCCTTCCTCACGTACACTTCTTAATATTCTCCTCAACAACGAAGAAAGCCACAGTACCAGCAACCATACACACTCATCCACACGCCCGCTTTTTACCCTTATCCTTTGCACATCCTACTGATAACGTAACAAAGTGTTTGACACTTACATTCAGCTGAATTAAAAATGTACTAAGGTTAAGCACAGTCATATTTATGTCATCTAGTTGTTTTAACCTCTTACGTATTTTGACACCTACGCTTTGTTAAGCAGTTTGTTGTCAACATTGAGTTAAACCATTTCCTTACAACTTGAAACGCAACTAAAACAAAAATAATAGTTTTTTCCCAATGGAATATTAGCCTACACATAGTTACAAAGCTTACTTTATCTTTACAAGATTTTTTCAAAAAGCTAGAAAAAAAAGTGATATAATAGTTAAATAAAGGAATTCTTTTCTTTTTAAAGATCATTAGGTAATGTCAATAATCTAAGCATGAATACAGAAAATTGCTTACATTATTTTAACAAAATTAATTAATAATAAGTAACTTATACCGTACCTTTTATGTTGATGGTCGAATTTCCCACCTCTGGAACACTTTGTCTCATTTAAATCTGTTTGCATTTCTATAATTAAATCTGCCTGTTCATTTATGTTATAATAACTACAATAACTGTTTTTATCATACATAGATATTTCCTTTTCAACAGAAGGTTTTCTCTGTACACCTACGAGAAGTGAATTTGAGTGGTAACAGTTAAAAATTAAAGTATACAAATATCAAAATAACGCTTTATTATACCTTTATAATCAGAGTCAAACTTTCCTGAAGTAACGGCATAATCTCTGCTATGTTCCGTATAATTAATAAAATTTTGAATATTGGTTTCATCGAGATTGTAAGGATCTTGATACCAGTTATCGTTGCTATTTAACACAAAATATCAATTTCAGTCAAGATTTTTACAAAAGTTATTAACTTTAGTGCTAATATATTCAAAGGTAAATATTATCATTTTATTACTAGTACTTAAGTGTAAGTTTCTTTTATATATCAGTAATGCGAAACTGTAAACTAGATACAGTAAATATTAACGTTTTGTGACAAAAAATAGCCCATTTTTTTGTCCTTATTAATGAGAAAATTAAGAAGACAACATAATCGTGCCTGTATATTAGCTAGTGTATTAGCTGGCTAGTTATTTTCCAACAATTTTTTTTTTCATTTTTACGAATTCTTGTACGTTTCAGATATTAGTTAAAACAAATTAAGCATTTGCTGTACCATCTTATACTAAATTTTTTTTTGTATTTTTTTGTAAAAAATTTTATACTCGTTACACTATTTACGGTTCATAAGAATACTAAAAGAATATTAGGGCTGTTTCTTATTAAACTTATGCAATTTCCAGTTATTTAACAATTAAAAAATTGACAAATGTTAAGTGTTTTTTCTACGGAAAAAAAATATTATTGTAAGCAATTGTTTTGCTTGCTAATAGTTACAAATCAACAATCCTAACCTTTTACTTATATAACTATTTCCTTTGCCTATTTAACAATAATCTTATACTACCTTATTTTACTCTAGAAACCGTTAGTGTATGCTTCCAATTTATAACTTTGGATGATTGTAATGTTATGTTTCATGATTATATTTACCAAGCCTTAAATCTACCCTACTGACCACCACAGCTTGACTGCATAAACAGGTTGATATAGAACGATGGCATTTTCCAAGAACAGCGTGTATAGCGACTTTTTCTGAAGCAAACCCCGTTGAAATTATTTTCTCAGGGCAAATAAACTTTAAATAAGAGGCGATTAAAAAAACGTTTTAAACTACCCCTCAATGGGGTTACAAGGCTATGGCATGCCTGCATAAACGCACGGTGTTGCCACATTTTCATTGAACTTGGTCGGTAAGTAGTAAGAACTGTATATATGGATATATCCATGCTCACGCCGAAACGTCTGCTTACTGCTGATAAAGTTCAGAGTATAATACTTGTTTATACATCAAGCGAAGACTACCACAAAATATGTATGTACGCTCTTGCTGTACGTAAGTATGGTATGCACTACAAAAAGACAAAATACCATAATTTATTACAAAAGACTGGTGGGTTTTTAGTTGTTATGCAAAGTAATTATAACTAAATAATTAATGTAAACACATGTTCTCTCATATATTATACGTCATACCTCTAAGCAGTATGATTAAAAGAAAGTCTCGTGAGTGGATAGAGATAGAGACCACACCCGTAGATTACCATTTCACCGTATTTTACATTTTGTTTTTGTTGATTAATGTAACGGGAGACAAGAAAAAAATTAGGGAAACAAGCACTTTTTGGGCACTTCCTAGGAAGTTGGCAAGAACGTAGCGGAAACTTTGATAATACTTTTTGATGACGTTGCGTAAGTTTCTCGAGCATTGGGTGGATACTTCGTAACTTGAAGAATTCTTAGTGAACATTTGGTCGCGTGTACTTACTTGGTGTTGCTGGTTGATAAGCACAAACTTTTTGGGCCAATAGTGTATATTTAACGGAATGTAGACCGATCCTTGGTGGTCGTTTAGCAGCTACTTCCTGGGCACTTGGCTGGCACTTTCCAGGGACTTGGCAGGCTCTTGTTGGATTATTTCTCAGGTCCTTGGCCCGCCGGGTACCCGGGAATTGGCTGGTAAGTGCCCAGGAAGATCACACCAAGTACCTGAGAGATAACCCACTAAGTGCCCTTCAAGTACCTGGGCATGGCCTACGGAGTGCCCGGAAAGTATTCAATAAGTGCCCGAAAAGTACCTGCTACGTGACTGGGAAGTACCTGCCAAGTGCTCGCCAAGTACCCGGGAAGTACTCGCTAAGTGTCCACCAAGGACCTGTGTAAATTCCGTTAAATACACATCATGAGCCTGAGAATTTCCTGCTCATGCACCAGCTACGCCGGGGAAGTACATGCCACCAAATGTTAACTATAAATTCCTTAAGTTACGAAGTATCCACCCAATGCCCGAGAAGCTCACGCAACGTCATCAAGAAGTATTATGCGAGTTGCCGCTACGTTCTTGCCATGTGACTAGAAAGTGCCCGGGAAATGGTTGGTTTCCTAATTTTTTTTGCTCTCATAATACACTAAAAAAACCTATTTCTTTAAGCTTAGTTTTTATAATTTTTGTATCGTAGATGTTTCATTTTTGAATTAAATTTGTTTTTATTGCTTCCTTGATTTAATTTTGTTAAATAAATATGCTATAAGGTAGTAAATCAATAACATAATACTTGTGAACACTTTAATTATTGTATTTAATAATAGAAATTGAGATCAATTAAGATTACAAGATCTCCCCTCTTTATACTAAGAGAGACTCTACAAGAGCGTGCGTGCGTGGCAACGACCATGTTCTTTCTATCTTATCTGCATTACTGTATAAACTACAAAGCACACATCATCCTGTATTTACAGTGCTTACGCCGCATAACATATGTCACTACTTTTGAATCTAATATAAATTTACTCATATTCCAACGCACCTCCTTAAATTTATGTTACAATCTTAATATTCATGTATCAAACTTCTTTACATTCCAAATGTTTCTAAATCTTTTGAACTTATTTCTGCCTTAAGTTTTGGTAAAAAAATCTTCTGGTAAAAACATTTTCTCCTGAATTAACTTTTACAACATCAATTTCGTGTTACTCTTGTTTACATAGTGATAATAAGTTTCAATGGAATGTTGATTGTTTCGTAAGATTTCTTACTCCAACTATGCTTATCACATCAAAGTTATCTTTATACATACTAATTATATTGCAAACTTCAATTTTTACATCAAGCAATATATCTTTTATAACTTTTAATTTACTCACACACTCAGACAATGCTACAAACTCAGCTTCTGTTGATGATTTTGTAACAATATTCTGCTTTCTGGACTTCCAATCAATTGCATTTCCATACATTCTTACTACATAGCCTATCGTTGATTTTCTATCAATCATATCACCAGCCCAATTAGCATCGATAAAGCAACCAACAACATTATTATTACTATTACTACTATTTGTTGTTACTTATTACTTGTTATTGTTACTACTGTTTTGATAAACTAGTTGTAAATCCTTTTTTGAAAATAAATATTTTAAAACTCTCAAAGCATTTTTATAAAGTGTTTTACTATGAGTATTTTGAAGTCTAGTTAAATAATCTATACTGAAGTTAATGTCAGATCTTGTTCCTGTACTAACATACAGAAGGGCTCCAATTAAGTTTCTAAACTTAATATCATCACACAATGATTGCACTGCTTCTAATTTAAAATTTTGTTTTAAAGGAACTGCATACAATTTTCAATTTTTAATATCATACTTCCTTGCTAATGTTTCAGTATAGTTTTTCTGACCAAGTGTTATCTTTCCATTTTTAGAGTCATAATAAATGCTAATACCTAAATAAGTTCCTATTCTACCCATATTTTTTATTTGCAACCTTTTACGCGATAATCTTTTAACAAAATTTAATTTTTCTTCATTTTTACAGCAAATTAATAAGTCATATACAAAAAGACTTCAATCTACATCATTTATTTGGTCACTTAAGATATATAAACAACAATCATTTTCACTTCTTTTAAAAATTGAATTTTTCAAATAAGTATTAAAACACTCCTACACGATATCTTACCAGATATCCTACACGAAATCTTACGGAATATCGTGTAAGACTTCTTGCACCATAGTCTACAAAATATCCTATACGATATTAAGCAAGATTTTTGGCAACTAAAAAATAAAAAAGTATAAGTTTTAACCCATCTAATTTTAAATTTTTCTGCTTCAAAACTATTAGAAAAGCTAATGTAAGTAGTAAAACAAAAAGGCATCTCTTTGCTCCAGTTAGGGGATTTAAAACTGGTCCAGAGGACTCGTAGTCGAGTGACTTACCCACTTGGCCAGACTGGATTAGACACTTGGAATAGAATTCACGTCCTTATGAGGTACATCTGAAGCTTATGTTTATTTTTTGATCGTTTCGGGAATAATATTCACCAACTTGGTTACGTAATTGATAATTGACTTTATATAAATGTACATCTTATATTACTCCGTGTCTTTTAACACGCTTCTCAACAATAAATCTAGTAGTTGATTTTAGAACTGCTTTTCGTTCGTGGATTTCAGTTATACTTAACGAATACCTCTCATTTCACGAAAAAATAAGTTGATTTTTCACAGTGTATTAAATTTATTGTAATTGTCACAATAAAGTAGTAGATTACCTTTTTCTCTTCAGTAATTCAATCTGGGTATCAAATACCACCTAGAAAAACAATTTTTCATTGATTTATACAGTACTCAGATAAATTATATTAATTTTATCAAAGCCTGTCGAAATCATTTCGTAAGAACATAGAAACGTTATTAAATGTGGTTCCATGTACAACTCAATTGAAGTAGTTTTATTTCTCATAAATTTAATCATAATAATTCTATTTACACGGTTTAGTAAAATAAATATTAAAATTTGTTAAGAAAGATCTTATTTATTTTGTAATGCATTTTAAATAATATCGAATAAGTTTTCACAGCATAACAAAAAGTTTTTTAAATAATTATGAAAGTTTATTTTTATTTTGTAATGCATTTTAAATAATATCGAATAAGTTTTCACAGCATAACAAAAAGTTTTTTAAATAATTATGAAAGTTTATTTAGTTTTACAGTTTTGCTGCTCTGCAAAAAGCAAAGAATTTACAGATTGAGTACTTAAGATTAAATTTGAATACGTTCAAATAATGTGTGTCGAACAAAAGTGTTACTTTCACTTATAATATATGATACTATTGACTATGAAAGTTAAATAATCAACCTTAAATAATTAAAAAATATAAATAGTATACGAAACTTTTAATGCTAACGCTATAAGATCACAATTCTAGCACTAGTGAATGTGAGATAATTCGAAATAAAACAGGAATACTGTTTTCTTCAAGAATCTAAAAATATATCTCATAAGAAATTTCGATTTTTATTCTTATTACAAGCAGTATTAACAACATTATTAGGGCAGAATAGTGATACACAAACTATCTTCAATAAATATGTTATACATTACACAACTCTTACCGCTTGCGCTTCCTACGAATATTCACCGTTTCCATTAATGAAATGAATTTTCATGATTATACACATAGGTATATATAATTAAGCGCGTGGTGGCTTAGTCGGCTAGGTCATGAATTGGCACGCGGGAGACGGCGGTTCGATTCCTGGCCAGTGGGACTTTACGGGCAAGTACCTCTGTGATTTTTCACATGTGCTTTTTTATCACGCAATGCTCCTTGAGGAGGGTATAGGCGACCTTCTCGCAGAAAAATTGTCTAATTTCCCCTAGCCTTCCCCCAGTAATGGGAGGCCTCCCATCCCTTTTCCCTTCCTTCTCCCAAGTGCTAAGTGCCCATAGAAGTGCCTTTATTAAAGGAGCCAGACGTAGAGCACTACAATATAAAAAAAGGTATATATAATGAGAATAGTCAAGAAGGTATCTATAATATTTTTAATAAAAACAATTTAAAAATTTGAGTCTGAGAACAAAAACACAGTATATGATCGATGCTTCTTAAAAATTATTATTGTCGCTGTTATGAGTCTTGTATCTTCATGAGCAGTACCTTTAAAATTGTTAAATATGTGTATGAATATGTGTATATTTACTTTTTGTAGTGGTATTAAAATATCTCAATCCCATTACATTTCAACATACTAAAGTAAGACAACTTACACCATTTTTAAATGATATAAATGATTGAAAAGCATTACTTGTTGACGGTTTTTTTATTGTAAGAATAAGTTTTGTATTTTTAAAAGTGTAGAACTAAATGAACTTTACATAAATATTTCTAAAACTTTTATGTTTCGCTATTTTAATTCAACATGCATTGATAAAAATGCAAAGTAAAGCCTACATGATACTTCTTCACCATATTTTACGATTTCTTTCTCCAACAAAACGATAAGGAAAGATTCATCATTATTATTAAAATTATATAAAATACAACAAATTAAACAAAACTTTATAGAATAACATTCAATACTGTTAGTATGTCTGTAAGATGATGCTTTTTTACAGTCTCTCATTCTAGTTAAGAAAAAATATTCCTAATTTTTGTTTTGATGTAATAGCTTTTAAAAAAACGTTATTTTATGTATAAACTTATGTTGTAAGAATTCATGCAAATTATCTAAGTACTGTATAAATAAGTAAAGAATATCATCTTTCCTGCTGGTTTTTGATACGTAGAATAATGTGTTGAAGAGAAAAAGGTTATTTACCACTTTGTTGTGATAATTACAATAAATTTATAAGACCCTAGCGGAAATTTGCAATTGTAAAAAAATAAAAGAAAAAGTAAACATATCTTATAATATTCCATGACTCGTAAAAAAACGTAAAAAATGTAAAGAACCAGTGTTCTTATAGAATTTATACGTTTTTCACATTTTATTATGTTGTGTTACGTGTTCTCATATTTTTGTAACGTTTTGATATGATTTGCCACATACTATTACACTAATAACTTTTCAAAATAATTACTTAAGTTTTTTTCGTTAAAAGTAATTATTGTTTAAAAATGTAAGAAAATGTGTCTAAAAGTTGCTCATTATAACAAAATATGAGACAGTGTAATAAACTGACAAAAACTGTAAGCTGTTATAAAATATTACACATAACGACATTTCCTTACGTTTTAATAGAGTTTATTACAGTTGCTTTTTCACGAGTTTCGAGTGCCTTTTTAGGATTATAATAGTAATCGTAACAAGTCATAAGGTAATATATTGAGTTTTAATTGACTGTAAGTAAATGTAACAAAACGTAACAAACTGTAACTGCGGTACGAAATCCAACCAAACCTTACATAACATTACAGAAAATTACGGTTTGCTAAGTTTTCTTACATTATTTTTTTCCGTTGGGGTACTTTTAAATATGAACTAATTTTCCCATGGAATGAAAAGTATATGTGACGTAAAAGCAAAATCCAGGAACGAAAAGTAGTTGTAAAATCAATTACTAGATTTATTGTTGATAAACGTGTTAAGAGACACGAAACAATGTAAAATGTATATTTATAAAATAATAATTATTAATTGGATAACCAAGGTGGTAAATATTATTCCCGAAATAACTAAATAATAAACATAAGTTTCAGATGTACCTCAAAAAGACGTAAATTCTTTTCCGAGAGACTAACCCACTCTGGCCAAGTGAGTAAGACACTTGACTACGAGTCCTCTGGACCAGGTTCAAATCTCCTAACTTGAGCAAAGAGATGCCTTTTTGTTTTACTACTTATTTTAGGTTTTTTAACAGCTTTAAAGCAGAATAATTTATAATCACATGGGTTACAATTTAAACTTTTTATTTTTTAGTTGACGAAAATCATGCTTAATATCGTATAGAATATCGTGTAGACTATAGAGCAAGATGACTTACACGATATCCTATAAGATTTTGTGTAAGATACCTTGTAATATATCGTGTATAATATCTTGCACGATATCACGCAAAAATTTTATTACGGGATAGTGAATCAATAATATAACACTTGTGAGCACTCAAACTAATGTTTTTGAATAACAAAAATAAAGATAAATTAAGAGTACAAGATCTCATTTTTTTATACTGAGAGAGACTCAACAAGAGCGTACGTGTGCCGTAGTGGCCATGTTCTTTCTATTTCATCTGCATTACTGTACAAACTACAAAGCACACACACATCATCCTGCACTCGCAGTGCTTACGCTGTATAACAGATGTCACTACTTACACATCCTTGTAGGGACTAAAGCCCTATATATATATATTGTGACGTGGCGAACTGGATGTACAGCGAAACAGGTCACGGAATCCACGTCACCGACAATGAATGGTGAGAGTCTCAGAGGTAGCTCTTTCCCTGCTGCATGTGGCTTGCTGCAGCGGATAAAATTTCGGTATCAGGCCCGTATGCCATAGCATTGAGAGTGACTATAGAGCTCAGTCTGACTCTCCTTCCGTCACCCTATACCAGTACCTTGGTGATGTGTGCGTGCACTACTAACGGAATGAATATGCGAATGGCAGCTATCGGTGTGTTGGTGTTTCGGGAGCAGGAATGTAATAGAGGTGGCCTATATGTGGTGCTTTGTTGGCTGATAGTGTGTGCTAGGTGGCATAGCATGCGGTGTGCCTGCGCGGCGAGACAAGGACAGACATTTTTGAGCTCGTTGCGAGGCTAGCACTGGAGCAGCTCGGCACGGCAGCAGCAGACTCTCGCTTGCTGAATTTCCGTGAAGTTGCACAGCCAAGACCTCAGCGCCACACACTCACACACGAGCCAGCCCTCACACGGTAATCCAGGTTCCTCAGTGCCCTTGACGCTCATAGCATCACCAGGAGCTTTGCTAAGTGCTTCATAGGAGCAGTAGCCTGGTAGGTAAACGCGTACTGTGTTGGTGTAGTGCATCGAGTGCGTGAAAGTAGTCGTCCCTCATTACCCTTCCCTTGTACTATATTATAGAGTAAGCCTGAATCTCCTATCACGAGTACTAGGTGAACAACACCTTCGTCGATGGCGTCGTGCTCCAGTGTCCAGTTAGTGAGTGTTCACGATTAAAAAAAAGCTATTCAATCTCGATAGCTGCACTGCGCTACTCATCGCTGCACGCGGTGCTGCACAATACTGATGATACCCAGCCCCTCCCGAATCCCCTCTTATAAATCCCGGATAGAGTTATAAAACAAAACAAACACACGTTAGTCGTAATCCCCGGATAACGTGTTACAAATGGCGCTCGACGTGGGGCAAGACACTGTTCTCTCTGCACAAAGCGATTTAGTAAAGAGGAGCGGGACGACTACTTTTCTTGCACACCGGTGGCCATTGTTGAAAAATGCTGCTACTGTAGCACGTGTTTATTTTGTGTTTTCTTTTCCTTTTCAAAAATGTTACATACACACAATATACAATAAATACAATAATTAAAATACATTAAATAATAAAAAAAAATATACGTTTATATATATATGTATACACGTTTAATCACATATGTCTTACATCAGATTACAAATTTATACCTCAAACATTAATTTTATACAACTTTATTCGGCCATTACTTAACATCACTACATTTTTTAGTTTTATATTATACATTTTATCAATTACTTTAATTTACGAACTTATAAATTATCTTTAAAATTGATTTCTTTAAACTATTGCATTAATATTATGAATTTTAGTTATGCGAATGTATGGATATAATTACACGTTAACTATTACCACTACTGAGGACAGCCCCTATCGCATACCCAGTATTTAGAAATAAGGAATAGGCTAAGAAGATATTAATTATAACGATATTATAACAGCCGAAGAACTAGATGGTCTAATTGAGAGGATCAAATATATCCAACAGGTAGGCTAGAATTGCGCCACCCACCCTTACCGCAAATAGATGACAGGGATAGGCGTTGGGCGATGTTTCAATTGAAAACGACTGACGAACAGGAGGAAAGAGGAACTTTGAATACATACAGGAATACCTATAAAAATGTGGTAAGACAACAGGTTGAAAGGAATCTACAAGATTAATGATCGCTGCTGAGATTAACAGATAAACTGCGAGCAGAACAAGTTCCGGCACACAGCGCACTCAATCTAAATAGAACCCACAGTGCCAACCCACAGGACTTACTCACGGAGGATTCTCGAATCAGAAGGGCACAAATAGAACGTAGTAACCAGGAGTTGAGGAGTCAGTTGTTAGGAGAGGGGAGATTGAGGGGAAGTTACTTCGCTGAAGAGGAGGTAAGAAAAAGGAGTCATGACGGCACAGGAAGATATAGAGACGTGATGTATTTGGAAGAAATGAAACGAGAGAATTAAATGAGAAGCGGATTACATCCGCAAGCCCAATCGACAATTTATCAATTACAGAGAACTCATCAGCAGTCCCTTCAGACGAAAACGTTCCAAAATAATCCGCACAGCGCTCCTCAAGGGGAACATGATACGAATCCAAGTCTATTGTTGCCGTCCATCTACCAAGAGCGTGCGGATGAACGAGGACAAGGTGTAGAAAACTACTCCTCGGAAGGAATGACCCAACCCCCTCCCGTACGTACTTAAAACACCTTAAGGAGAAACTCTTCAGATTATGAAAGAAATCAACAGGTGTACAGATAGTCGAATTTGTATCAAATAGACGATAAACAACAAGTAAACAGGCAAGGAGGTAATACAAATTTTCAGCAAGAGCTGCAGACTGTGGATATATTTCACACATGGGGGTTGGAGTTTCGAAACACAAGTAGGGAAGATCCAGTAGGATTCATAACAAAACTGTGCGAGTGTACTTTGAGGTATGGATTGACAATAGAAGATGTCGTGAGAGCCTTGCCAGTGGTATTAGACGTTGAAGCAAACCACTGGTTCTGTGGAGAGAAATTTTTGTGGAGATCGATCTGGGAAATGGCAAATGCCTTCTGTTTACAATTTGGTATTGGGGAGTTGCAGGAATGACTGTTAAGAGAGATTGATAGGCGCATGCAAGGACCAAATGAGGATGTGGCGGCATACCTGTCAAAAATCAGAATTCTCATGGACCAAGTAAATTCTCCACTCAGTATGGAGCAACAAGTCAACCGGGCATATAGAAACCTGCACCCAAGTTACCAAGGTCGAATAAATAGGGCTCACATACGAAATTTCACACGTTTTCTTGTGTTGGAAAAGGAGGTGGAGTAAATCAGGGGTCAGGACAAGGACTACCGACCTCCTCTCGGACCCGAAGAATCTCTCTTCTTCTTTGCCGCCTACCAACCTCACTGACAAGGATCCAACCAAAATGTAGCAGTAGTGGAATCATTAGTGGATACAAGTAGCGCACTAAGTGCAATTCAAAGTGTGGGATCATCTACCATGAGTAGTAAAAACGATTAGCCAAACCAAGATAACGCACAGGCAAACCCAGCGGCAGAGCAGAGTCTCAAAGAAAACACCTTCAGCAGGGAGGGTCAAAAGGGCAAAAAAACGAGCGCGTGCTTTATTTGCAAGCAAACGGGACACTGGCGCAGAGATTGCCCTGAAGCCATCTACTGCTGGAAGTGTGGGAAGATTGGTAACAAGCGTGTAAAATGTAGAAATTGTGATGCTCTGAGACCGGAAAACTTCCAGGAGGGGATGCGTTAGCAGTTGGTACTTCCTCTCCGAACCGACAGCCGGCTTGAGCACAACCTGTACATAGGTTATCGATTAAAGTTAAGGAGGATGTAAATAGTTTAGTTGATGAGGTTTTAGTAGTATGCGCTAAGTGCCCGCCGGTAATAGGTAAGTTATGGTGGATTCTTTTACA
Source organism: Copidosoma floridanum (assembly GCF_000648655.2). The sequence goes on along the minus strand of NW_019384261.1, from coordinate 573,778 downwards.
CATACTTTGGGGGTGCACGTTAGGCAACTCAATGAAAGAAGAGTTTCTAAGGAGAGCACGAGGTGCAGTCTCCGATGGGAAAGAGTGAACTGATAAAATTTTTGCAGGTATTATTAATTTAAGAAAATGTGTCAGCACGATGGTAAAAAGGATGCATGCTATAGGCATAGGAATATGTGGTGACGGAATATTCCCGGGATAGCAAATCAGGCATTCGAGGCGGCAGTTATTAGAGGATAACGGCACAACGCCAAACGAAGAGAGTAGGTTAGTCGGCAATAAAATAAGTCCGTGGGAACTTACAAGTGCTGATGGAGTACTAGAAATTTTATCATTGAACAGCGAACAAAGGCACTTCCTCAACTTGAGTATTAACGAGACAAAAGTATCTACGTTGATCGATAGTGGGGCAGCGTATTGTTGTTTGGGTAATAATTTTTCGAAAAGATTGGAGAAATTTTATCTATGCTAGTCTACGGTCACAGTAGCAAATGGTATGCCCATTTTTCTATAATGCACCATTAAAGTTAACCTAGAAATAGGGTGTATAAAGGATTCAATCGAGTTTGGATTGGCTGATGGTTTGAAATATGAAGCAATCCTGGGTATCGATTTTTCACGTCAATTCAAATTTTAAATTGATTACGGCATGGACTCCTGGACTCAATATCAATTGATATGGAAAAAATTTTATCCAATAGTGGGAGACACTACTTGTCTTTCAGCCGCAGCAGCAGTTGAAGGACTACATTCCTTGTCCCCTAAGGAACTTGACAAATTGGCCCAACTCTTGGATGAACACATACCACCACGTCCGAAAAAGCTAGGCGTCACGACCGTAGCCAAATACCGAATAGATGTGCAAGGTCAAGCACCAATCAAACAAAGACCACGTAGATATGCACCTAAGGGGTTGCAGGTAGCATATAATGAGATTGAGAGACTGAAACAGAAAAACATCATCGAAGAGTCAGAAAGCGCTTGGTGCAGCTGTCCGTTACCATCCCCGAAAGCTAACGGAAAGTTTCGATTTTGCATCGAATACAGGAAGTTAAATAAAGTCACCAAGAAGAATGCATACCCGATGTAACTGATAGATGATATCCTTGACAAGCTTCACAAGGCAAAAGTGATTTCAAAGATTGATCTTAGCGAAGCCTATCACCAGATACTGTTGGACGATGACAGCAAGGATCTGACAGCCTTTGCCGTGCCAGGTAGAGGTATATCTATCAGAATGTACGGATGCCTTATGGCCTTAAGAATACACCAGCCACCTTTCAAGCAATCATGGATAAAATAATCAAACCAGAATAGAAGCCCTATGTCTATACATATCTGGACGATATCATAATCGTAACGGAGAACTTCCATGAGCATAAGAAATAGCTTTAAATTGTTCTGAACGCTCTTAATGAAGCCGACCTAGTGATAAATCGTTATAAATCGGAGTTTGGATGTGCTAAGGTAGAGTTCCTGGGATATAAAGTCGATAAGTATGGATTACGGGTTGACCCAGATAAGCTTAAACAAATTGTTGAGTACCCAGCTCTGGCAAACTTAAAGCAACTCAAACGGTTTATTGGTATGGTGGGCTGGTATGCGCGCTTCATCAACGGACGAGCTGAACTTAAAGCACTCCTAACAAAACTTCTGTCTAAGGATGTCAGATGGGAATGGACTGTTGATCAGGAAATGACATTCGAGAAGTAAAAATAGGCCTTAACCGAAGCCCCAGTACTTGCAAGGCCTAATTTTTCAAAAACGGTTGTATTACAAACGGATGCCAGTGATTATGCAGTCGCAGGTGTACTTACGCAGGAGATTGACAAAAAAGAACATCTTATTTGCTATGTAAGCAGGACCTTAAGTAAAGCCGAGTGAAATTATACGGTAACGGAAAAAGAATGCCTAGCAGTACTTTGGTCGATAGACCTCCTTAGAGTATATTTACAGGAAGAAAGTTTTACAGTGATAACCTACCATAGTAGCCTTTTATGGTTAAACTAACTCAAGGATCCAGTAGGTAGACTAACCCGATGAAATACCGCATTGCAAGCATATAATGTGGAATTTGTTCATAGGAAGGGAAAGTTGCACCAAGTTCCAGACGCGTTGTCGCGAGCCTACGAAAGCCAAGCAGTGGCATTGGGACAGGTCGTCTCAGCTACCCCTACGGAAGATTCTTGGTACAAGAGGCGAATGAATTCAGTAAAACGGACTCCCCACAAATTTCCTAACTGGAAGATTTCTGAAGGCAAATTATGGTATCACAAACCGAATACCTTAACAGACCCCGTAATGCCAGATCTCGATGCATGGAAAATTGTCCTCCCAGAGGAAGTAAGGTGTATAGCACTACAAGAAGCTCATGCAGAGCCTCAGGCTGTACATCTGGGAGTCAAGAAGACCTATTCACGGCTGATCATGTACTACTATCGGCCGCGATGTTACCATGATGTCGTGAAAAATGTTAAGGTGTGCCAGGAATGCCCGAAAAATAAGGTTCTACAGCAGGCTCCAGTAGACCTGATGGGGAAAAGAAACATCAAGCAGCCCTGGATGGTAGTGGCCGCTGACATATTTGGGCCAAAACCACCATCTAAAACCGGAAACCGATACATCCTAGTTTTTTGAGATATTTTCACGAAGTACGTGGAATTGCGACCTCTACGCAAAGCAGACGGAAAGAATGTAAGGAAAGCCTTCGAGGACCTGATCTTTAATCGGTGGGGAACTCCTAGATACATACTCACAGGTAATGCAACTGAGTTTATAAACAAGGAGATGAAAGAAATGTGCGCCAACTCAGGTGTCAAACATACGACATTACCACCGTACCACGTGCAAGCGAATCTCGCCGAGAGAGTGATGCGAACGCTTAACCCAATGATCAATTCCTTTTCGGATAAAGACCATCAACTTTGGGACGCCCATCTCCACGAATTTGCCTTCGCGATGAACACCATGGAGAATGCATCTGATAAAATGACTCCAGCTTTCTCAAACTTTGGTAGGAACCCGTCGCCCATGAAACTGACGACCAAACCTATGAATGGGAACAAACTAGACATGAGGAATACTAAGAATTGGGAGGATCGGATACAGAGACTACCTTTCATTAGGGACTTAACTAAGAAACATCTCGACAAAGCTAGGGTTTGCCAAGAAAAATATTAGAACGAAAGTCATCGACCCAAACAGTTCCAAGAAGGAGACCTAGTATTACAGAAAAATCACTTACTGTCTTTAGCTGGGTTGAAATTTTCAGCAAAATTAGCCCCAAAGTTTGTAGGCCCACGTGCGATAGTTCAAGTTTTGTCGGAAATGGTAATGGAGGTTAAAGACAAAGACACCGGGAAAACAAGGGCAAGATCCAAGGGTGCGAGCACTCTACCATGAGTCGATCATGGAAAAAAAGGTAGAACAACATCCTTTCGCCCCCAGGAGAGGATGGGTTCCCACCCCCTGGAAAATTACCCCGCTCCCAGACCTGAACGAAGTGAAGGACAGGCAGCGTCTAAGGTGGGAAAGGCAGCAAAGGCAGCAACGACCGACCAACCGTATGTCCTTGGTACAAGCGATTGGGGAAGATGACTGCGATCTTCAGGAGTGGATAGTGCAGCTAAGCAATCTTGATCTAACGTTCCTGCTTCCCCTCAGCACCATCAGAGAGTAGCCAGAATCAGTACTGGATCTGGTAATGGAGAAGGCAACCAGGTCATTGCCTGAACATCAAGGCAGGGACGAGGGGGCAAGCTTGACTGGCGAAGGTGAGGTGGGCGATCCAGGGGTAGAGGAGATAATCCAGGCAGGGACTTCTCAAGAAGGCATGTTCGGCGAAGCGCTAACCGTTCATGGTCAAGGCACTTAAATCCCTATCCCAGCACTCATGTCGATGACCATGACGTGGCCCGACAACATTCCACGCTCGCCAGTTGGAAGTACCCAAAATCCCTCCCCAGTCCCGATGGAAGAGTGGCCCTCAACACCAGAACCAGCCCATGACTCTGAATACTGGAGATGCGGTGGGTCGGGGCATAAGTATGCGCACTCTCGCCGGGCCAGGATGTGATAATTTTGCCATCGAAGCGGTACCGAGAACGTTAAGTTAGCTCAGTGCCCGGCATGCCGGGAATCTTGGCTCGATGTCTGGCGGAAGTTCCTTGCCGATCAGACATGTGATTACCCCTACCACCCCTAATAATTTTGTTTTCTTTTTTTTTTTTTTTGTTTATTTTATTTTTTTCTTTTCCCTTTTCATTTTATTTTCTGTCCTTCTTGCTCTTTTTATTTTATTAATTACCTCATAAAGGCTAAGTGCTTAAGAAACTTAAATTTAAGACCTGTGTAGCTAAAACTAGTGTTACTTATTACAATAAATTACGTTTTGTTTACTAAAACTGACGGTAGTAACTGGTCAAATTTCTTTACTTACACACAGTCAATACATCACACAATTCTTCTATTTAACAATGACTGCCAGCTGTACAGTACTGAACTCTGGCTGCGTTCTGGTAAAGTGCAACCATTTGTTGACGTTTAACAGCCAAGGTATTGGCTGAGTTTGGACACGGGGACGCTGGGTGGCCAGGTAAGGAAGAATAATATTATACACTACTGAGCTGGGGCTCAAGGTAAAAGTAAAGCAATTGTTACGATAAGATTTATGGAATAAATTTTTCGAATACAGCTCTTCACTTTCACTACGCGAGTACGTTTTTTTTCTTGTTTCCTTAATAACTTTCTTTACCACAAATATTACAATTTTTTGTTCTTATAATCATAGTAAACAGTTTTTTTGTTATATTGTTGTAATGCGAAACAAACTGATACAACATTTGTACTTTATACAGATCAGAAAGATATTTGATTACAAAAGTTTGGAAATCTCCAAGTTATAGATAACCTGTAATTTTTATTATTAAATGTAATTACTTTCTGTAAATGTTTGGTGCACACCACAAACTGGCAGGGATATTGATTATAACAACACACATTTTAAACGACACAACAACAGCGTGACATATTTTACAGTGACTCAAAACAAGGCTATATAATGCCGACCAGTAATATCCTGCGAGGATCTGGAAGAAGAAGACGATACATAACACTACTCAAACAACTATACTTTACACACTCACACCAGCGTACACTTTCGTCAAGTTTTTATAGTTCCTGGCATAACGTTCTACACCTGCAGGTTAACTTGAACTGCTCAAGGTGGATGTAGAGTTTGTGAGGGAGGATTTGTGACGTGGCGAATTCAATGTATATCCAAACACATCACAGAATCCTTGTCACCGACAGTAAATGGTGAGAGTCTTAGAGGTAGCTCTTTCCCTCCTGCATGTGGCTTGCCGTAGCTGATGAAATTCCGATATTAGGCCCGTATGCCGTAGCATTGAGAGTGACTATAGAGCTCGGTCTGACTCTCCTTCCATTACCCTATACCAGTACCTTGGAGATGTGTGCGTGCACTACTAACGAAATAAATATGCAAATGGCAGCTATCGATGTGTTGGTGTTCCGGGAGCAGGAATGTAATAGAAGTGGCCTATATGTGGTGCTTTGTTGGCTGATGGGTGTGTGCTGGGCCGCATAGCATATCGCGAGTACTAGGTGAGCGACACCTTGTTTACGGATCTGTGGCAGCAGCAAGCCACAACATCGGAATCGTTGCCGTTGTGGTGTGCCGTGTACTACAAGCGTAACTTCAATATTAATTAAGATTTAATTTTAATAAACGAGCATTTAGCCGCAAAGTACGATTTGTTGTCGTGCCTCGGCTTGGGTGGTGCTGAGTGCAGCTGTGATTGCGTCGTGCTCCAGTGTCCGGTTAGTAAGTGCTCACGATTCAAAAAAAGCTATTCAATCACGATAGCTGCACTGTGCTACTTATCGTTGCACGCAGTGTTGCACAATAGTGATGATACCCAGCCCCTCCTGAATCCCCTCTTCTGAATCCCGGAAAAAGTTGTGAAACAAAACAAACACACGCTAGTGGTAATCCCCGGCTAACGTATTACAATATATATATATATCGTCCTGAGATAAGATGCTAAATTGAGCAGAGAGACTTCTTACATGTGAGTGTGCTTTATCTACAGCGATTACATGTGTGGCTCGGACTTGAGCTCAACAAGGACCAAAGTCGTCAGTAAGCGGTTACACCGCACGACTAGTATAAAGGGTGGGGATAGCCCCTACAGTACTCCCCTCACGTTTAAGCGCAGTTAAAACTTACAAAATATTTAAAAATTGTAGAACTGCTTACTTACAAAATATCTCTGAAAGGAGAGAATAAAATATTCAGTCGATGTTTTTTACATTTTCCGACGACTTTTAAACATAACAAAAATGTGTTAACAATTTGCAGCATTTTTTTAACATTTATGTCAGCTGAAGCTGAAATCCAGTACATACATTGGTAACAACAATGTAAGTTTATAATACAAAAAATAATTCAGCGTCGTTTCTAGTTTTTTTTACAAAAAAACGTACAAACATTAGGAAAAAATTTAAATAATGAGCAACAGCACCTTCCTTATAGAGGTTATACATCAAGATTTTAAAGCAATGCTCAAAATAATTAGGCTCAAATTATAAGCTTGTTATTGGGTCCACATGTTTTAATATTTAATCGTTTACCCAAATAAACAAAAAGGGAATTACAATGCTTAGCCCTAACAAGAAGAGCAATCGTCATTGGGAGATACGGACATCAGTCTTTTATACAATATATAAGTCAGACTAGAAATAAAGCTATCACAATAATTTAGCTAAAAATTATGCACTAACATTAAAAATTAATTCATCAGATGTGAACAAATTATCTCAAAATTACACAGCGCTCCGAAAAATCTATATAAAATTTAGACAAGGTAAAATTTGTGTTTAAAATAATGCTGATAATTAAACTAAGGTCCTTGTAACGCCACTTAATTAAATCAATTAATTAGACGCACTAAACTTTACCGCAAAACAATTTAAATGCACATATGTAACGCAATTTACCCTCGTTGTTCTTTAAAATGCGAGGGTGGCAAGAAGACACGGCGGCAACATGGTCGATGTTACTTTACACAGTACGTGGCTTCCAAAATGGCCGATGTGGCGACGACCAGCACGTGGCTTTAAAAAAAATGGCCAGCCCTTCAGCACGCAGCATGAGACCAAGTACCAAATGAGGCTCAACGGCTGCCGAGGTGTCAACGACTCTGCCTAACATGGGAAGAAGGGCGAAGACAAAAACCTTGAAGACGAGCGCAGCGGAATTGCACCTGATGAAGTCTTACCTGGAGGATGATAAAAATGGAGCATGTGGCTGATGTACAGGCTCAAAACGGGTGCATACAAAACAGTAACATACATCATGGTCAGCTAAGCAGGTCATGGAGACGGAAGAACGACAGTGGCAGCACCAAGAGCATGAGCACATGCAGGGCCAGTTGAAGATGCGTCGAGTCAGGCCACAAAGACGTAGTATAAAGCGCCAAAAATTTAGACCCGTGGCAATGGCAATAAAAGGCTCTAGCTAGACTGCTAAACGCTGATAAGATGGCGGCAATAAAATCAAAACGGCTAACCGATGTTGACACTCCGTAGTAAATGCCACAGCACAACAATCTCCAGGTCGACAAAGACGAACAGCACAAGCACCAAGCACCAACGTAGGGTTGATGTCTTACATATATATATATATATATATATATATATATATATCGTCGTGGGATAATATATATCGTCGTGGGATAAGGTGCTGGAATGAGCAGAGACTTACATGTATGTGTGCTTTATCGATAGTGGTACACGTGTGGCTCAGACTTGAGCTCAGCAAGGACTGAAGTCGTCAGTAAGCGATTACACCGCACGACTAGTATAAGGGGTGAGGATAGCCCCTACATCTATATAAATTTACTTCTATTCCAACAAATTTAATATATTCTTTGTATGGCGTAGTGAACTTTATAGTGAAATATCTTATAGCGGGCAGTGAACAGCCGCGTGAGGGAAAATACACAACTTAAAGTCTGCTCCACTACTCCATTGCTATTTACCCCACCACTGAGAACTCCTCTATCTCTTTTTTTCTCTCTTAATATATGTATATATATATATATATATATATATATATATATATATATATATATATGTGTGTGTGTGTGTGTGCGGTAGAAATTTTACATCCATACATACGTTTATACGGCAACTATATAACTATTGACGTGTTTATATAGCCTTTTTTATTTTAAAATGTACTACTGTACTAATCGTTCATTACGAATAAACAGCTGTATAGAAGGGTATACATGTTTATGTAATTAAATATCATGTATCTTATAAATATAGTGTAAACATATACTTGTATATAAGAGTACGGATAAGCATATATTATATAAACATATTTGAGGTGAAAAAGATTTTCAAATTTTTCTGACTCGAGAATCAAGCTCCTAAACATCGGATTAGTAGTCAGGGACCTTATTCATTATGCTACGCATCACGCAGACCTGATTTCTATTCTTATTGCTTATGAATACCAACCGAGAAGTTTCTGAATTGAAAAATTGATCGAAAATTCGGCGTTTTTTATATAATATGTTTTTCAGCTCACTAATTGCGAATGAAATAGTTATAGTTATTTTTTAGTGGTCAAATAAAATTAAAATTTGGTTAAAAAATTTTTTTCGCTTACATCTGAGAACTATTCGAGATGAAAAAAAAATGGAAATACCAGCGAGTAGGAAAAAAAATTTTTTATCAATAAGTACTGTCTTTGTTTCGACAAGCGCAAAATATTGAGAAAAAAATAAAAATTCAATGTCACATGAACAATGTCAACCGTGATGTTCTTCGATGATTGCAATTGACATTTGCAATAAGTTTCCAATCATTAGTTTTTTCTTAAATCAATACTAACAAAATCTAGAATACGGTAAAATGGTTATCAATGGCCGTGACAGTGGAAATTTTTTTTTTTAGCTTCACAGTCTTTTTTTTAGCTTTACAGAGTAAGTACGAAAATCGTACCACATTCGATCGAATGTGAAAGTTTTTATTACAGCTTTGTTTGTTCGCAAGAGAATGCTGCATCATCAGTTTCTTCTAGAGAAAAGTACGGTCAACGAAGAACATATCAACAAAGAAAATGCCTGCATTTGAGAAAGAACAAAAATTTGTTTTTGCATCTCGATATTACACTTCTGCTAACACATTGTTATACGTGCAAGAACTAGCCTCTTGTAACTTCCTGTTCCAAAACTGAAGAGGCCACAATTAAGGACACGAAGACAACAATAGAGGAGAAGCTGAACAAAACCATATAATAAAGATCTCTTTAAGAGCTTCGAGAATTCAAAAACCATTGACATAAGTGCATAATGTTAAAGTTAAATGAACTTAAGGAAGGCAACATAGATGTAAATGCTATAAGAAAAAAATACAAAAATTGCTCAACTTTTGCAACACAGCTTATACGTATACTTACTATCATTTTTTTTTGCCACCCAGGAGGTAAATGGATTGACTTCATCTACACAAATGTATTTATCATGCATGAGACCTTATACTAATGTATATTAGTTTTCTTTTAATTAATTTGTACGCACACCACTTATTGTGTAATTAAGTTTTTTTTTAAGTTATAATAGAAGCTATAGAAAAATTATCCTATCATTTTTATGAGTCACCTCATACTTTTATTTTTGTATATCTTATTCGACATGCCAGTTGGTCCCTCATTTGATGTTTCTGCTAAAATGTGTGAAAAAAAACTTTTTCAATTTCTTCTATGTGAAAATAGTAGTTTTCCTACGAGTTTAAAAAGTCTTTGTTTGCAAACCAAGAGGTTTGCGGCCCGAGCCGAAGGCGAGGTCCATAACGAGATTCGTAAAGGAGACTTTTCGAACGAGTATCGGAAAACTGTATTTTTGCCCGAGGAAGTACCAGCCTCCCAAAACCACCCGTGGACGGAAAATATATTTTTATAAACTACAGTTAACAGACTTAAAATAAATTTTACTTATTAAAATATTAGGGGGAGGGTTAATTAGGCTGGTTTTTTTCCCGAACTTTGGTTTCAGTGAAAAACTTTCATAAAAATTTCTGAAGTACCTATCAATAAAATAAGCTGATTTCACCTGAAACGGACAACCGATACCCCTATTTACTACGCCTCCGTTTCAAAAAACATTCAGAAAATACTTACATAAAGTAATAGTACTTTGTTTCTAAAGCTGATGGTACTTTCATCATTTCCAGAAGTGGTTTGGTGTAGTAAAGAGGAGTGGTGATTGTCCAGTTAGGATAAAGTCGGCTTTTTTTATTAATAGGTATTTAGGAGTTCTTATAAAAGTTTTTCACTGAAACCAAATTTGGGGCAAAAACATGCATTATTTATCCTCCCCCTTCAATAAATGTTAAAATTGCATACATGCATTAGTAGTTAAGGCAACACTTTGGCCCACCCAAACAAATCCTTACCACCTACATAGGAACTTTCTATGATGAGCAATAGATGAGGCATGTGGGACGGGGAGCATTTCCCACCACGCTTGGCTTCCCCTTCTAACTTTACGCGTGGAGAAAAGGCTCCACCACTTTTCAGTTACTAGAGAGTCTACAATTTCTCTCTCACTTTCTGTCTCTCTCTCTGTCTCTCTCTTTCTCTCTCTCTCTCTCTCTCTCTCTCTCTGTCTCTCTCTCTTTCTCTGTACTAGTATAGCTATCCTTTTTATAATAAAAGTTGTCAAAGTTATTTAATAAAATTATGACCTTAAAATGATAATACGGACGTAATATGAATTTCAGTGAAGTAACTAGGAAGGTAAGTACTTTTATTATTTTATTTTATACTTCACATCTTTTACAAGTGCAATTGTATGAAATGACGCAATATTGTACGTAAAATCACATACATATTGTTTTATTAAATTTTCGCACTTTGTCAAATCTATAGACAAGACTTTTAATACATACGTTCTTAATCTGAAACATTCATATCTTTAACAATTTGGTTCACAAATAATGGATTTGCGCTTCATGCATACAAGAGTCTTTTTCTGAAATGTAATCTACAAATTTCTGCACAACAGTAGGCATTCAACTGGACAAATTACTAAACACACGTAAATAACAATCAATACATTTGACAATAAATTCGCTTGGATGGTAAAAGGTCTTCTTTTTAAAAATTTAACTACGACGGTATTGTTTCGTGACACTACCACTTACACCTTGTTTTTATCCTTTAAGCTCAATAGCCTTATCGTGAAAACTTACAGTAAATTACAGGGATCAGTTGGAGCCATAAATGTTGATGTCTTGTAAGTTGCTGTCAACCGTGGTAAAATACTTCTTAATGTCTGTAAACGCCAATTTAAATTCGTTCCAATTTAAAATTAAAAAAAAAAATCCCTTTAAAATATGTGCTTAATAGATGAACTGCATGTTCTCAATCGTTGCCAAGTAATTTCTTATATTCCAGATCAACTACGGCTTTTTGGCCAAATGATTTATTCAACCCATAAAGCTTGCAAAAAGTCTGTGGAGGTGACTATTGACTATTGATTGATTGCTGTACGCTTAAGAGATCGATTGCTACCGACTCCCCAAATCTCTTTTTCTGGAACTCCATTTTTCTGTTTAATTGTATTAACGGTATGAGGAGCAGTCAGAGACTAAGGGCTAATCCGACATTTTTTATACTAGTCGTAGCTCGAAAGAGACAGTGAGAAAGAAGTTTGGAGGTGGTAAGTCATGTTGTAGCATGAAAAATTGCGTCGACAACGCATTCAGGATAACGTTAATTGAAACAAGTATAATCGTGTATCGCACGTGGATAAAAAACGCTGAGTATGAAATTTTTTACAAACTACAAACATTTAAAAGTAGGATCACAAAACGCTGACATCGTTTATTTTTTGGATTCATAATAATGCAACATAAGCCTCTGCCACTTGACATTCAGGAATGTGCAGACTGCAAATTAAAAACATATTCATGGATACTCTTATATCAAAGACATTTTATTGCAACTTTTTTGTAAACATTTTACCAGACAACCGCCACCACCTGACACCAAGCTTTTTGAATTTTTTTTGCTACAACTCAATGAAATAAAACGTCTGGCAATTTTTTCATTCTTTTTCAAATCACCGGAAAAACTATCGAAAAATTCTTGAAAACCCAGACCGTTGCTCATATAATACAAAAACATTAAACAAAACTGACCACATACGTTTGGAGATATGCTTTGTAACTGTTTTACATTCCAACGCAGTTTCTTACAATGTTTACGAAATCTAATAACTTGCTGCGGTATATAAGGTTGAATACCATAGATATCGAAGTATAAACCATTGAAATGTGTATTAACGCATTCAGCATCCCGATGCACATCTGGTTAAGTAAAATCATCAGTGTTAATAACGAGTGCTGTCGGTTTTGTCTACACCCGTGGGATCTGGTCAGCTGGAAGCACACTGATAGTATGTGTTCTAATTTGCGACAGGATTTCCAGTATTTGTAAGCTCTTCATTACGCTCATAAAACCAAGATTTTTGTTTATGAGAGCTATTTGAGGCACACTGATAATTTGATGATTTGGTTTTAATTCGTGATGCATACAATATACTTCTAATAATAAATCTTTCAAAGGTGAACATGCAATCTTGTATTTCAAATTCATTTCTTTAAAAATAGCTAGCTTAATTAAATTGTACCACTTTTTGCAACCCCTGACAAAAAATTTTCTTGCACGTCTCCCAATACCATTCAAATTTTAAAAAACTGATTTCAAAAGTACTTTACTTTTCAAAAATTCAAGTCCATGAGGATGTCGGGACAACTAAATACTCTGTCATTGTGCTTCCTCACTCAATTTTTCAAGGAACAAGGAAGTGTCTCTACCCAATGTACAGGAAAGTCATTGTTGAAGTCAACGATAGCAACTTCTTTTGGCACCATTACGTCTTTTTTTACCTTAAAATACTGAATGTCAACTATAAGGTCTATTGTGATTTATAGATGGTTAAGCGTACCAACAGAAAGTTAACCGAGAGATGATAGTCGTATTCAAGCAGTGAGCGTAAGGATATGTAGCTGGAGGTGCTATCTAGCCGCTAAAGTTGACCATGATTTGACATGACGCATCGATTTCGAGAATACTATCGTATTCGGCATTCACTATACAGTAAACAGTTGAAGTTAGAGCGTCAGAAAATGGAACGTTCAATCCAACGCGTTCGTCTCTATTTAGGTTCCAATGAGAACATTTTTTGGACAATAAATTTGGTGTTGAATTGAAAGTAAAGAAGCAGTAACAGTTAAGATAGGATTTGCGATCAATATGATTTCCTTCATTGAGAAAGTGAACGCCAGTACCCGAAAATACGGTTAAATAAACATTAATAAATAAATTGGTTCGTTTTAAAGTCTGGCAATATTGGTTTGGAAGAAACTTAAACACTGTCAATGTACATACAAAAAAATGAATATTTATATGATAAAAATAATATGGATACAGAGTGTGATTGCCATTATAAGCTCGATTTATAACGAGACAAACGATTATCTGCTTAAGTAATTGGCCCAAAATAAAATTATTTAAAGTTTTCCCATAAATACTGCTATGCATCGTCACAGCTTTTACTTCAATACACGTGAGCGGATATTTTGCTGTGCTCGTTGACAGAGTTTTGGTATAGGATAACAAAATCTTAAGGCCGTTGTTGATAGGGGTCTCCAACGCAATTGCGTCTAACACCTCTTCACTGTTTCCATAAATTGTGGTCAGACTTGCACCACCACCGCTATTTGATAAAGTGGTCCTTGTAATCAGGTCCCTTATAACAATTTTAATGTTGTGGAATAAGTTAAACAATAATTGTACATACATAGGTGGTAAAAAAATTTCATTTTTGACACAGCCGTATACGTAATCTAAAAGGTCCAACGAGACTTTCTGCAACAAACGCGATTAAACATCCTCTACAATGTAGGGTTCACAACTGTTCCTGTAAATCATGAGCATCAACGGTAAAGTGTTGGCAAGATTTGCTGAATAAACGGATTGAATTTTGTCATTTTTCAAGGAAAGACATGTTGCACTTTCAAAGCCCAAGATCCAACGTAATTTTTCGGACAATCGTTAGCGATACATAATACTCAGTGTTCACTGTTTTGAAACATTCTAACTTAGCCACTTTGCGACAACCTCTTGGCAAACTGGAAACGACGTAATCTCACGTGGTATCAAAACTATTGATTTTCTACACCGTTTCTTCAATACTTGTGTATGCAATAATCTGCATGAATCACAGGGCGTTATTGATGTACATTATTGTGCATGCAGCCATGGTATGCATTTTATGGTAGTTTTTTTTCGCTATCTTTCCCTATATGCTTAAACATCAATAGTAATTGAATCTCTGTTATACCAACACTTCATCGACCTTGCAAACTTATTTGCTGAGGTAACCTTGTCACGTAGTAAATGCAAACTAAATCTCCAACATTGTAATTTGGATTTTTATCAATATGACTGACATAATGTTCCTTTATTATTTTACGTGCTTGCGCAAAAATGTGCAAAGTCACGTCAGCTGGCGCAATCTTTGTCAACGAATACTTCGTGCGATTGTATGCCTCTATTATGCTTGGTAAAATGACTACAAAGAGTCGCTTGTTTGTATGTGTAAATTGTTGCCACATTCTTTTCTTAACTGTTCTTATAGAACGTTTAGATGTTGCATTGTTCGTCTGTGGGCTACGTAGGACTTTGTAGTTAATATTGTTTTCTCGAAAAACAGATTGCATTCTACGACCTACAAACTCTTTACCTTCATCTGTTTGGAGATTCATTGGTGTACGAACGTCACGTCTTGATAAAATATGATGAAATGATTTGGTAACGTTTTTCGATGTTTGATCCTTGATAGGTACCATCCTAGTGTATTTGCTGACGACATCAATGACAACGAGAATATAAGCTTAGTCATCATGACAAAATTTTAAAGCTCTTAAGTCTATTAAATCAGCTTTTCACACGTTGTCAAAATTACGCACGTTGTAGTTTTTTTGGGAAAGCGACTTCTCATAGGTCTATGTGAATTATATATATCTTGACTCTCTAGCTAAATAGTAACATTCAATTACAAAAATTTATTTTTTGCAGCACTCACGAGTTTGTCACTACCAGCGTATGGAGTTGGTCAAGCTGCTTTGTAGTAAAACTTTCGCAAAGTTTCATGCATCATTCTTTTTCGTTTTTTTCTTCACAGACTTAGATTCAACGGCTTTCTTGATGTGCGAAGAAACTGCTTAAATGTAATTTTGCTACACATGCAGTATACTGTCAATGAAGTAACTGTTCGCTCATCCAGCGGTGTTTTTCTGGCAAGCATACGTAAACAAGCAAATTCAGCTAACACCCGATTGGCTTTTCGACGTTGGCCCTTCTCCTCCGTAGCGTAAGCAACATCGTACTGGCAACATATTTCGTCCAAGGGATTTATTTTCACATCACCGTGCTAGATAGACTTTGATAGATTTGTTCAAGGACCACTGAATTTGTATTCAGGTACATGCATATCAATCGGACGCAAGTCAATTAAAGCGTCAAGAGAATTGTTTTTTTCTTCTTCTTCTTGAGTTAAATTTCTGTTTCTTCTCCTCAGTCGCTTTTACGCTTAGTCAACGCCATGTTTGTACTTGATTTGACAGAGATGCAACTTAAAAAAAAATTTTTTTTTTCAGCAGTATCGTTGATTCAGTGCAACTTCCACCAAGAAAAATTCTTTCTGAGAACACTGGCGTATCTACACAAGCATTGTTTGTGTGCCACAGTTAGCGAAACGTTTCCTTTGAAAATGTTAAGCGTACCCTCACGAATGTACTTGATTAGCGTCGTATTGGCTTTGCGCAACGGCACACTCTATTGTTTGGTGTTGAGATAATGAAGAGCTCTTAAACTGTTAATGTGTTTTTGACCCAATGGGAAACGTGACTTTAACGCTACTATAACGATATGATTGAAACTTGGTTTACCGTGTCGCTTACTTTCATCTTTTTTTTTAGCCACGTATACGTACAGATACTTGTCACAACGGTTTTGAAAATGCGCTGACATGAGTATAAAATTATTAATCACATTCTTTGCTACGTAAGGACGATTTTTTTTTCACGGTTTAAGGTTCGTATTCAGAAATGTGCTGATGTCACTTTTTTTGGAACATGTATCGTATTTCTTTAAACATCTATCGCAACACTGACACGATTCTGAGGTAATCAATTACGTTTCTAACTAGTATAAACGAGCAATATGTTGGTTCTGAAAAGGACCAAATTATTTAATTGGATAAACAATCGTTTATGACTTTGTATTTTTTTTTTTCAAATTCAAAAAGTATTTTGAGAAACGTTTTTTTTTTTTTTTCTACATGATTTTTCTATAAGTGGTTTTCGACAATCATCATCATTGTCCTAACTAGAACGAATTGATGCAGCGTTTAAAATGTCTTTTTTCGAACCCATTTTGTCGTTTACTTGTTGACGCTTTGGCTGTCAAAAGGAAAATGATCTAACAAACAGCTTTGTCGTACCTCGACCGAGTAAGTCCTTAACCCCATTCCCGTTGACTATATCCCTTCTCCTGTAACATGACGTTTGTAACCATACGGATAACTTGCGGTCATGCTGTCAAAATATCTTTTACTATAGACTAGTTAAAATGTTTTTATTCCGGTCAAGTTACTACATCGTAAGAAATCGTGCAACGAATGGAAAATTCTTTACAATGTTGTTTTTGTAATAAAAGTAATAAGGAGCTCACGAGAACTATCAAAATTTAATTTGTTGTAATACAAATGATTACCTTTTCCTTTGCAAACACAACTTTAACTACCGTCAGGTTTTTTAATCTTATATGCGTAAGACTTTGGTCTACTGGATAAAAATAAAGAAATGTATGTGGCAACTCGTTTATCGGGCAATTCGTCAGTCAGACTGCCTAGCATCGTGCCAATAAATAAATTGTCCAGTATTCCTCGGGAAACATAAAAACGGAATCCGTGTTGAAAAAGAGAGCACATTCTCCTAGAAAATGCAGATACTTGAAGAGCTTTAAGCGTGACTGTGCTGTCACAAGCCAGCATTAAAATTTATTTCATTGTTGTTGAGATTTATTTCTTTAATTCTAAGAATTTTGTTAATATAGGACTTCTTTTGCTTATTAGATAAACCAGTTAGTGAATAATCCAAAGCTATTACTTTTTGTTTTAAAAATTTGTTAATCTAATGTGTAAATAATCCTTCTTTGTCTGTTTATACAAAAATACTCTTTATAATTGCAACAAAAAGAAATACCACTTTGATGTTTTGACATTTGTAGCATTTGTTTGAGCGTCTGTGATCCTCAATATGCCAATAACTCTTATTGCATTGTACACAGTATCTCCAACTAACGCTTGCACCGATCGAATTCCGTGTAGGCTCGTAACGCTCAGCGTTTTCGTAGCACATTAATCGTAACGTATGAACTATTTGTCCTTGAGTATCTATAAGTAAACAAGTACCATCATAGTGGGGTCTCTAACCACACCCGAAATTAAAATTTAAATACACGACAATTGGTTTCTTGTAAGTAGAAAAAACTGATAAAACTCATGAACTTCTACAAAACCAAACTTTGTATTGGGTACACAAATTGTTATCAATCGCAAAAGCTCTTCGACACCTCTCTTTTGAGTGGGTCTGTAATCGCAACTTATGAGATTTCAAAGCTGCTGCTAGAGCTCATGGTAAACGAAGATTATCATTGTTATTGATGGTTCACTTTGATTTTTTCCGTACGTCGTTCTTAGTCAAAACTACACGTCCTCTTTACTGATACCACTTATGAAGGCAGAATTAATTGACAAACTGTCATTAATTTCAAAGTCACTCGAGATTTGCATGGCTCTAAATAAGCAACTTCATAAGTCTTCAACAATGGAATTTCAAATAGGTCTAAAAGACACCCAAAATAGTCTGTAATGGAACATTTAGGAATTATTTTTAATTTTTTAATTTTTTTTTTCAAAGACATCTTGAAATAAGTGTTAAGTTTGTGATATGGTTTATTCGCAAAAAGCCACTAGTAAAAACAATAAGAAACGATTTTAAAGGAGAATAAGCTGCTGAATATGTCCCAGCTGTATTATGGAATATCAGAATTAGCAGCAGCTGTAAATAAAGTTAATGTATCTTGACCATTTTAAACTTTTATCTTGATTGTAAAAGAGTAGATGATCTCTCTCTCTCTCTCTCTCTCTCTCTCTCTCTGTCTCTTTTCACGTCTCCAAGATTTGGTATGTCTTTCTCTTTCTTTCTCTCTCCACAACGTTTAAATTTCACATGTTTTCCCCTCCGCTCGACAAAATTCTTCATACTTCCCCTATCCACCTTACAAATACTTAAATGCAACACTTTGGCTCCGTGAAAGCAAACCCCTACTGCAGTAGTGGAGACTTGTTTTGACGGGCCGAAGTGTTGCATCTACTTGCATTTGTAATAAATTTATTCGTACGTTGTATAAAACACATATGTAGTTAGCACTGAATATTACATCCTTATTATTATATACAAGCGAAAAATCTTGCAAAAACTAAGATATTAGGAAAATTTTCTATCTATTTTTTGGTTTTTGATATATGATTAATCTATTGCTTCTCCTTATAATTCATTTTATTTTGTCTCTCAGCTAAACAACCTTTGACTTCCAAGATTTTATTAGAAAGTAAGTTATTTTATTTGTGTATCTTGAGTTTAGAGAATATTTAGTGGAAAATAAGCCAAAAAGCCACACGTTTTGGTATAGAATTGAAAACCTCCCTCAAGATTTATGTAATATAAGTTAATCATTAATGGGTTCCTATTCATTCTGTTGAGCAACATGCCCTAATGTTTTAACTGTACATTTTACAGGGTTGCTGTACTATAAGGTGTATGAATATAATATATATACATATATATATA
>NW_019384261.1:529979-554702 GCF_000648655.2 Copidosoma floridanum | reverse complement strand
TATATGTACCAATCAATTAATTTGGTAAAAATCAAATGGAAATTAAGATTATTTTTCTTATATTTTACAACTATTCTGACGGACGGTATAATAACTCTGCATTGTTGTGTTACTATGTACATATATGCTATTGTCATTGGTATAGTAAAAAACCTCGTCAGATTTAATTGTGACACCAACGACTACATAACCAACGAGTGTGTAATCTTTCATTCAGTATGTTATAATGTAATTTAATTTTAAGTTGTTTCTTGGCGTCGTGTGGAATATACATGTACTAGCGGTATGATACAGTACTTTACTAACACATGCTGCCTACTGGTGATTAATTTTTTTATTACATCTCAACACTACTCAACACTATTTTTCCGCTTGGTAACAGAAGTCAGAGTATGAACGTGTATTTTTATTAAAATGGAAGTCAGGGGACTTTTTTCTTTTTCTGCTGTGACTCTGGCTACTTTCACTGTATGTAACTGTAGCCTAAAATTTGCAGCTTACAGGGTACTCTTGTAAGCATAATTATAATGTTAATATTTTTATATTATCAAGCTACAATTAATATTAGACTTAAGAGGTATGTAGAGATCTAACTAAGACTAAAGGTGAATGAACATTGTCAACAAAAATTTTAGTACGCATAAACTTATAATTAAAATCATGTAACTAAAATTTCTGAGCTTCTAGGTTTGGAAGAAAATAGTTTTTAAACAACAGCTTTGTCGTGAAACACGATTATCAAAACCTTTTGAAGCCAAAGATGGAAGTATTACTGTATTCAACACATTAATCATAGTTTTATAATATCATTCAGTTTCGTTGCGGAGTTAACATCACTGTGAAAATACGATTACTATCATAGTGTGCTGTTGTGATGTTAAAAAAGTAAAGTTTATAATGTAAACGATAATAGTTTAATAAAGTTTTTGTATTTAAGGATTATAACTTAGAAATATAATTGTTTTATGATATAGATCTATGATGTATATATGATATACTGCCACCTACAAACGTGTTAATGAATCAGATGATAATATTTGTGTAAAGATTCCTATCGATATGTTAAACAATATTCGTCAAGGCTTGCCACCTTATAAAATCAAATTAAAAAAAGGTACAATAGATATATTAATTAAAAATTTGAGTATATCAGACAGATTATGCAACGGTAAACGATTGCAAATTACTAAATTGTTAAAGTATAACGTATTAGGCGAAGTAGTTACGGGGGAAAAATTGGTAGTAACGTTTTTATTCCAAGAATTTTATTTAATACTGGAAATACTTTATTATTATCTTTTATTTTATATAGAAAACAATTCCTATTAGTTGTAGCATTTGCTATGACTATATACAAGTCTCAAGGTCAAAGTTTTAATAATATTGGATTATAACAGGCCTGCAAAGTTTTTTCTTTTCAGTCCAATAGTCATATCCTAAGTATTTTTTCCCACTTAATCCAAATCTGTTTGCCATATTGCCCTATCACGTCAGGATTTTGTGCAATCCTAACCTAAAAGTGCCAAAAAGCGTGTTTTTTGCCCTTTTGCGCGTTGAATATCTCAAAACTATGGAATGATTAGGCAAATTAGACAACGGGATCGTTTTTAGCATGCCAAAATCTAGGAAAAACCATACCAAAAGCGTGAAATTTGAAAAAACTTTTTTTGTATTACTGAAAAGAAAAACTTCTAGGTGCGAAGTCGACAATTTTTATTCACACATGATATCATCGTTGCACCTCGTTTCTTAATAATTTAAATCGATAAAATTTATGTTATTAATGTTAATAAAGTCTCTCATTACGAGCACGTAAAGTTTTGCTATGAAAATTCAAAATGGTGGATACAAAATGGCTTTTAATAACATGGGAAAGTGATTGTTTCCGGCTGTAAGAAACACAGATATCATTCTTTTGTTAAGGTCATTTTTTAATAGCTGGCACCTCTAGCAAAATATTTAGATGCATAGATTAAAATGGCCCACCGTGTATATACACAATTCATTCTACAATTAGGCGCTATACCACAACAATTGTCATTTTCGTATGCTATTGTCAGATGACATCGCTGCTTTAATCAGAGTGAAAACTAATTTCGAATGACTCAATTTGTCCAAATTTCGACTTATTTTATTTTACGGTCTTCTTTCGTAAATTTGTCTTAGCATATGTGTTTTTAGCTCATGAAGTTAGCTGCTAACGACGAAAAAACACAGCACAATACTTGTTTTGTTACAAACCGGTTTACTGATGGAGTTCACATTACATATACATAAATATACCACTGAACTTTTCTCCATTGAGTAAATCGTGCTCTGTTCTTATGAAAAAGACTTAAGGTTACTAATATAAAATAGATATAAGAGAAATAAGCGAAAATGTAATATTGTCAATTGGGAAGAGTAAGGTTCCGTTTCGGTGGAAGACTGTGACAGATGATGAAGAAATGATGGAATTTGATGATTTTAACCAACCGAATCGCTATTATTATTATCATCATCATTATTATTATTATTATTGCGAATTAATTAGAAAGATAAAATACGTTTCAAGCGACAAGAAACAAATTTCAAAAGAAACGCCATTTTTTGTCCACCGTTTTGAATTTTCATAGCATAACTTTATGTGCTGATAGTGGGTGACTTTATCAACATCAATCTCATGAACTTCATTGATTTAAATTATTGAAAAACGAGGTGCAATGATAATATCGTGTGTTGATAAAAATCGTCAATTTTGCACCAAGAATTTTTTCTTTTTAGTATGACAAAAAAAGTTTTTTCAAACTTTACGCTTTCGATATGGTTTTCTATAAGTTTTGGCATGCTGAAAACGATCCCGTTGTCCTATTTGCCCTAATATTTTATAGTTTTGAGATATTCAACACGGAAAAGTGCAAAAAAACACGCTTTTTGGCCCTTTTAGGTGAGGATTGCTCAAAATCCTAACGTGATAGGGCAATTTGGCCAACGGATTCGGATTCAGTGCAAAAAAATACTTAGAATAGGACTATTAAATTGAAAAGAAAAGAAAATAACCCGTTCTTTGCAGGCCTGTGTTATACTTGAAAAAATCTTAATTTTCTTGTGGTTTATTGTACGTGGCGTTATCGAGATGCAAAAGTAAAAATAAAATTTTCGTTCGATTCAATAAAGAAAAAATTTTAGATATTGAAAATATAGTTTAGAAAGAAATTTTTGATTTTAAGTTATAATGTATCTAATAATAACAACATGATTTAAATATTCTTGGATGTATAGACAAAATTATAGACTTATTACTTATAATAAATGTATCCTATGAATGTATATTGTGTTTAATTTTGACTGTACTAATTTCAACTAATTTAAAACAAAATAGGAGTAGACCTTAGTTTTCGTGGTTTGATAGGGCTCTATAAGTTGACTCATAAAATGAGTCATCTTAATGCGAAACTTCCACGGTTTGTATTAATAATAAATTAAATGTTATTCAAATTCAAGTATGTATTGGTATTATTAACTCACATACAAACAAATATTATACATACACATAAAAATTTTACACATAGTTTATCATAAATGATGACAAAAAAAAGCTTAGCGCACCAAGAACCTTATACTTACAAATAATTTGAAATACAATTGATTTAAATTAGTTCGTGGTTATACTTAGTTGTATAAATGAAATGGTTATTAATTATTCGTATGTATAAGATCTATCTAATAGTAACAGTTAACTTTATACTTTAATATATGTAGTAATAATGACACTTTGCGCAACGACTACCAATAAATCAACTATGACTTTAAATATCTTTCTTTTTATAGATTTTATTGTTTTTGTAAACTCTTTGGCGTTATTTCTAGCATCACCAATTTTTTTTTTTCTGGATAATTCATAAATTTGTAATAACTTTTTCTCAAACCACAGACAATTATACATCTTGATTAATCTTACGTAGTCTTGCTGAAGTACAAGGTATTATTAACTATATTATTCAACGTTTTAACTAGCACAATAGGAACAAAGGTGACAAGTTAAAAAATAGTAACAACGCAAGAAAATTTGTATGGTTATTATGCATTAATAAAGGTGCACAAAGACTAATATTTTATTATTGACACTAGTGCGCTGGCGCAAAGCGAACAGGGAGGTAGAACCCCGGTTGTGTACTGTTACAGAACAATTTTTGTGGATGCTTGTGTAAATGGGAAGCAGGTTATTCTGATATACTAAATAAATGTATTGAAGTACCTGAAATGGATCTATATGAGTAATTTTTCACTGAGTTAGCTTATTTCGTGCTCAGGACTCATGCTACTGTATGAAATTTAAACTGAACATTCTAATCCCATTAAGTTATGTAAAAAATAATAAAGATTTCTAAAAAAAATGTCTCATCTAATACATTGATTCCTTTATATAATAATTAAGGAAATATAGTCAAAATGTCACTGCCGTACACTGTCTCAATTACAATTTCCCACCTGAAAATTCCTGCTAAGAAAACTAAAGCATTTTTATCATATCCTTGCACAAACATTGTGAAGTATTGACGTTATTTGTTGTACTTAGGTTATAATTACAATAATTTTTAATTCATGAGCGAGGGTCTTAATCAAATATTGAATGTCCCAAGATTCAAACTAAAATGTCGTGATAGTGGAAATTTCATTAAAAAGCACATTGTTATGCACAAGCCAAAACTGTTGAAAATTTTAATTTTTTTGAATAATACCTACCTTAATTTGTCAGTTTTCGTGTGTACGAAAAATTTGTCCATTTCCATCGATCTCTGGTTGAAGAATTCTGTTACTTAAATACGTCAATAAAAAAATTTTTCTACCATTTGTTGGGGACAAATGTTTTGTAACCTGAAAAATGTTTATGATAATTCTATGAGCCACAACAGTCTCCAAAACTCAAAATGTTACTTCCATGGGTGTCTTTTTTGTACTCCTTATGCTAAAACTGTATCTTTTTCTAGCTTTCCTGAATTTGAATTTGACAAAACTTTCTTTCCAGCATTGTTCAGCTAAATCGTAAAACACGCCTCTTGGCATGTGGTCTAATAGGCTTTTTTTCGCAAGATACATCGATAAATATCGATTTCATTTCTAACATTGGTAGGAAAGGGGTACACTATTTTAGGGGGTGCAAACAAAATTAAAGCCATCCATCTCAACAGCCATTGATGCCCTCCTTACTCCGACACTAGAAAGAATAACCCCACGCCACTACCACCACGTACAACTAAACTGCCTCTCTTTCCTTTTTCCCTTTCTCTCTCAATAATATAAATAGTATGTTGAAGACATAATTATTTATAAATGTCCATGAAAAATATAGGAATGATAATTAACATTTATACTTAGGTTAATGAGACGAGACATAACTATCAAGGCGTTTATTTTGTTTTCCTAATATTATAAATAAGGCTCACATACTACTGACAAATGGAACTAGTTCTTTTAACAAACTGTCTATGATCAATACTAATGTTGTTACTATTGTTTTCATTGTCACCGCTACTGCTAGAACTATAATTATTGTCACTATTAGTATTATTTCTATTACTACCGTTATTATTATCGTTACCAGTTAATTCACTACCATTTTTTTTCTTCTATAATAATTAAGTGTGTTCGCTCTTTTATTAATAACTAGCACTAATTTAGCGATAACATTAGTTATAAAAAATACCAGCTGTGAAGAAAGACGAGTGAAAAAAGGGATATTGTCTCCCCTCTTTCTAGTGCGTTGGGCTGGGAAAAGGATTTTCTAGAATTTGCAAATTATCGTGTGCCTGAACCTGAGTGATGGCCCCAAACTATGCGAAGGCATGATCTAGTAACCATTATTTTTCATTCGATGGTCACTTTCCTGGTTTGCACTCGGGATCTCTTCCAAGCACCCCAACTACGCGTGCACACGAGAATGGTGCCACCAAATTGACCCATATGAAACCGTATATTAAACCTGAAGCATCCTACAATAGCCAGTCTCAATCAATAAATCTCACCATCCTCAACTCTCTTTTGGTCGAGGTTCTTTACTTGACTCATTTTGGTCAAATTCACTGTACTGCTGCTCTCAATTGGCGGTACTCTTCCAAGACCATCCATGATCTTCTCAGTCAAAGTCATCTGTCTCTTATACAATTTATCAGTCAATTTGGGTTGCCGTTAAAGATTGGCAATCAACAAAATAGTTAGTTAAAAGAAGACAAATACCTTTTTCAATTTCCTACTACGCACCCATCTTGATGAGTAGCCTTCCTGAACCCCTCGAGCTGCTTATCTTTGTGCAAAGGAGCAAGCGAGTTGATTTGCTGACGTGTACTATTGTACTGTCTCGTAAGAGTGGCTGGCGTGGGGTTAAACCTCCCTCACGTACCTTACTGCCTCGCGTCGCAGCCTATCTTCATCTATCTGACTGCCTAACAGGAGACATTAGCGAAAAGGAATTCCGAGCAACAAGCGAAAGCTTAGCTCAAAACCCTATGAGTTACGCTGACGTAGCAGCCTCTTCATTTTTGTAAAAATGTATTTGAATCAGATGCATGTAACGCTTCTTTTAAAATACTTACATTCATCCAACGAGTACATGGATATAAGTGTTTAAAAAAAACGTCATTATAGTAACAAATTTAAGGTTTCCGATTTAACTTCTGCTATTTTTTAACCAGCACAATGAAACAGGACACTACTAATGAACAATATAATTCTGCATTATCGCCATTGATGATTATTACAATGAGACACCTTACAAAAAATTTTCCTAGCTTATATTTATGAAAAAAAAAAAAAAAAAAAACGATTTACTAGAATAAAAAGTCAAAAAGTAAAAATCTTTGAAACTACGCTCTCCTTCAATCTGTCAAACTATACACAAGCATTTATTTGATTATTACTCAATACTTGTACATTACTATTTGAAGCACTCGCATTAATAAAGAGACCTACCTGTAACCATTGAAATTGGGTCTGCTGTTATAATATAATGGCTCGAAGTAATCTGTTCTTCTTTTTACTTCTTGTGTATATTTGTTCGATTCTTCATTGTAATTATTTTCATCCAAATCAAAACTATCACCATACAATTCAGAACTAGAATAATTCTCTGTAGTCACTGGTACCTAAAAGAGATAAATTTTTTGTTACGACAAGTGCATGAGGAAACAATTTTATCATAAATGGGAGCTTGAATTGGCACACGCTAGTAATTTCCTCATACTATTTACAATTTAAAAACTATTTACTAGAGTGATGTCTAGCTTCATCGAGCCGTAAATCACACAGTTTATTTGCGTATTAGTTCTAAGTCACTAATTAAAATCAATAAGTAGAATTTCGGACATTTGTAAATCGGACAGTTATAAATTATTGGGTTCTCGTGAGACTTTAGTCATTATTTTGTGCAAGTTTTATAGTGAGTAAAAATCGTTAGATATATCTTGAAGTAAGTGTTTTGCATTGTTAGCTATATCGTTTTCCTATTTCTTAGGCAGTGAAGAAATGCTTTTAAGAAACAATTACTTTGTTTAACAGTGGCAGTTTTTCTTCCCTTAGGCGTATTAAAAGATGACCATTGGTGTAGGAGGCTTTAAACGCAGAGAGAAATCTGTAGTCAGCGGTAAGTACCGAATAAATTTGAAAAAATTAGACTAATGGCTGTAGACGTAGCCCAGCTGACATCTTTGGTGGGATTCGGGCCGCAGTCCATGTTAGGAAGAGACCTATGCATTGATGCGTAGTCGGCGAGATGCTTCCGTAGCCAGAGATGTTGATGTTTGATTTTGTTCATACTTAGAGAATTAAGCGAAAAGTTATGTAAACTGACAATGTGAGTTTTCGTGTCTTAAATAAATTATGAAAAACCAGGATATCCGGGATGTATCATTTAAAGCAGCTGCAAAGTGACTCTTATACAGTATAAGTGTTATTTAGAAAAATAGACTTTACACCTGGGGTTCATCAAACCAGGATAAACACAAGGAGTCCTGTTGTCTTAAGAAAATCACTTTTTTTTTTAATGATGTATTTACTAAGCAATTTTTCTACATTTTGATAAATAGTTAAGTTTAGCCTCCGAAAAACTATGCTGCACAGGTCGGAATCAATAACAATCTAATGAAGTAAGGATTGATGAATTAGGTAGGAGAAAGGAGGGTAACACCCAAATCTAAGCTTAACACCCAATCATTTGATTATTTATTCGATAGTTTTGATAATATTGTTGTATCTTATGATGTGGATTGGAGCAAAAGAGGTAACGGTCGATCCTATGATAGTTAGAACGGTTGTGCAGCAATTATTGGATTTCCAAGAAAAAAATTTAAGATTATACTACACATAACAGCTAGTGTAACTTATGTCATAAGGGACGTGCAAAAGACGATCACGACTGTCGTAAAAATTTTACGAATAGCGCCAAGGTCATGAAATTAAATGTCAGTGAGTAACTTGTAAATGATAGCAAAATACTACAAGAAAGTAAAGTAAGTGTACGAGTCGTAATCGTTTACGAAGATAATAGCACTATTGCTGCAATTCGAGAAGGAAACAAAAATCTTATTCGTAAATTGAATGATACCAATCATTTCCAAAAAAGTTTCTTAGGTGAATTAAAAGTATTTTCGATCGTTGCACTAATTAGTGTAAAAGAGAAGGCAGTGATACATTTGAAACAATCGTATAGAAGATTAAAGCTTGCACATTGAACTGATAGAAATTTTTACAACATATTAAAATAATGCCAAAAAATTCAGCGTTGCTGCTTCTAGTCAAGCTGATGAAAGTCTAAACAGTGTTATAGTGCTAAAACTACAAAATCTACGCGCTACGGTAAGTCTGAGGCAACTAATTATAGTTATCAAGTTGCATGTGCAGTACTATTAAAAAACGGGGGGGAAGTATGTTTATTGACTGTAAAAAAAATGGGTCTAAATCACCAAATTCTTACATTAAAACTATGCGTTACGAATGATAATTGAAGAGAAATATGATCAGAAAAAAAAAAAATTACAAAACTATGAAATTAAGAAAACTAGAGCTTGCTGTAGTAACGAAGAATTTGCGGAAAAATAAGAAAAGAAGCAAATGCATTACCTACCATAGCAACTATGAAATAAATTTCACTTTTAATTAAGGCATCTACAGGCCTTCAAATAAGAGTTTTAATTATGATATCTCAACTTACAGAGTAGTGCACTATGACATTGAAACTTCAGGCCTGGAAATTTCTGACGATATTTTGCAAATTGCAGTGGTGTGTGGAAATTGTAAATTAAACGCTTACAGTAATCTGACACAACCGATTCCACCTTACGTAACTTTTTATCTTTAATTGGTAAATAATTAATCCATTGCATTATAAGTATAAAAAAATCTATGCTACACCAAGAACGAAGTGTAAAAAAATTATTAAAACTGTACTAAAACTTACTATATTTTTAGAAAAGCTAAGCTATACTCACCTGATGATGCAAAATTATTACGTTTAAAATAATTTTTATTATGATTTAAGTAATTTTTATTTTGCAGTAGCCCTACAAAAATTATTTCACAGTATAATAAAAATTACTATATCTAGCATGGTACAAATTGTGACTACAATTTTGCCTACATAACATAGTATATTTTATTGTAATCGTTTTAAAATGTACCTTATTCTGAAGTAGAATTTGCTATGTGACATAATAAAATTTTTCATTCCACTGCATTGCTATTGGGTATAGTAAAAATTACTACGTTCGAAGGTTATTTCGTACGATGTCTATAGATATAGACGCCTATTAAGTTTCAAATTTGAAGTTGTACGAATTTAAGAATTAAGAGAAACATATTACTTAATTTGTAAGGGTTAAAAATTAATGCGTGCTGACAATTCGTTTTAAATTGATCAATTATCTGTTGTTAACGCCTTGGTCTACAGGAAGCCCTTTGATTTTTTAACTTTATTGTGTTTATAATAAACAGTACACATTCCCACACGTACTCCATTAACACTTGCGCAGACATCATGTCCCGTGGTCTAGTAATTGCGGAGCCTGACTCGGAAGCTCAAGGATGAAGGTTCAAATGCCAGTCACTGCAAATATTTTTTAAAATAAATCTTTTTTAAAAATACATCAACATCCATGTACAGGAACAAAAACATTTCTACATACATTTAAATTTATATGTGTGTATATATTATATATATATGCACATGTATACATACACATATATGTATGTATATTTGTACATATATACATGTACGCACACATTTATGTGTGTATATATATGGGTAATTCTGTCGTAACTTCCTCGGATCGACTTAAAAACATTTTCAAAAAAAAGTTGGTTAAAAAAAATTTTTTTGATGATATTGCTACTGCACAACATTACTAATAAGCATCTAAAGAGATGCAACTACAACGTTAACAAGGCAAAAGTTATACGAAATTTTATAAAAGTCAGTTGTCATCGACTTCTATATAATTGTATCTCTTTGTAATATGTGTAGCTAAGCTCCTTCAACAGTTTGAGTGTTCTTCCTGGGCTTACATAAGATCTCGGATCAAGACTTATCGATTAGGAAAAAATTTTGTTCGATTTGTGCCTCCATTCAAAAGTTACAGCTGTTTCAAGTAGAGCGTAAATATCGCTAATAATGTAATTTTGGCTAAAATTCAGTATTTTTTATAAAATCACTATAACTTTTTATTCGGGGCATAAAATTCAAAGATTTTTGTTTTATTCACTATAAGTATGTTTTTGCTTTTATGTAAGCCCAAATAAAGCCACCTAATGGAGTGCACCACTTGGCTACCAACGTTGGAAGTAGCACCACCTTTTTTGCATTAATGTAGCAAAAAGAGGCCAGTTGGATGAAACCCCGAGATATATGTCTCGTCGTTTAGCCCAGCAATAATGAAATAAAGTTTAGTTGAGATTGATATCTCTAAAAGGAAAAAAAAGCGGCACTTTGAGGTGAGGTACGGTTGGAATGGAAAAGTTCAAAATGGAATTTTCAATGTTTGTAGTGCTTGTACGACTCATAGACGTACTACAATGACTTGTCCACCCATACTTTATTTACGAGCTTCAAATACAATAAAAATTTGTAGTTTGCGTACCTGCTAACGTACTCCGAGTGGTTGTTCCATGGGGGGGGGGGGGTTGGAACGGAATGAAATGTTTGTACGCGCGAAATACGCAAAAAAAAGAGCTTGGCTATTCGAGAGGTAACAACTTCAGGCACTACTGTCGTAAGGATTTAATTATTTTAGTCCTATACTTTGAAAAGTTACCATTGGAAAATTACCATGTCAAAATAGTAAACCTTAATATAATCTGGTTTTACTATGTAGCATAGTAATTTTTATAATAGGCCGCGTATGTCTCAGCTTTCCTGTACAATTTAGTCATTTTTATTATAGTTGTAACACTTCTTCAAACACTACTTTTCTTATGGTATGAGTTTACATGATAAATTATTATCGTTTTTGGAGTTTCGGAAATTTCATTCTTCTTCTTGCATTTTAGTCGCTCATAATCAATAAAGATTTGAGTTTCTCCGATTAATTAATGTGATTGTTAGCGCAAACTTAGATGATAATTTTTTAATGGTAGCTTAATCTTCTGACACGACGTGAATGCTTAAAAAATTGTTACCTGACAAAAAAAGGATCCGCAAATTTAACTTTACTAAATTTGGCTAAAAATTATACTTAAATTTTTTCAGAAAAAACTGCATTTCACGAAGCGTTGTTTGACGTTATTTCTTTGCGTAGCTTTGTCAATGCTATTTCAAACAATAATGCTTTTTCTTTTTGTAGTAATCCGTTCAACGAATTGATCACACTAATAATAAACAATAAAAAAATATCGAGCGTTGATCTAAGCTTACGAAACTTAATAATATCTAGAGACTTGATTGGAAAAATTGCTCTTGCAGGATTCAATGTTTATAAATTAAAAAAAATTCATAGAAATGGTGGTGAAAGTGCAATAATTAACACTCCAAGCAAAAAGTGTGATTTTACAAATAAGCCTGCAGTTACAAAGAATAAAAAAGTATTTTCAAAAATTAGTAATTTTTTTGAAATCCAAGTAAGTAAACGCTTAAAAATAGTATGTTACAAAATTCACGATGGTTATGAATTTTCAATAATTTTTCTAACTCTATTAAGTTAACGAAAATTAATAAAACAATTAATACAACCCATTTGCCTTGACTGACTCACTATGTGTGGTCAAGTGCTAGCATGTTAAAAAAAAAAATTTTGTCATACTATTCGGCATGTTTTGGGTGCTTGTTTCTTAGTTCATAATTTAATGCACAATAAATAAGTGGGTATAACTTGGGTATAACAAACTTGATTATTCAAACTAATGACCATAAGCTAAAAATGTAACTTCAATTTTATGTATGGACATTAAAATTTGATTTCTATATGATTCGTCAATTAATACACAGCAGCTGTGTATTTAATAAGCAAATTTATTAATCTCAATAGACATCTGCATTAAAATTAACGATTATTTATTAGAAATGTAACTTAAACTCTATGTATGGACATTAAGTTAAGATTTCTAACTGATTGGTCGATGCATGAAAGTATTAAATTTTATAAAAAAGTGCATTTAACGTAACGAATTCATTCATTAAAATTAATAACCATATACCAGAAACATTACATATATAATTTAATGTGTAGACTTAAAAACCCTTTTTTACACGATCAGTTAATTAATATACCGTAGCGTTGTATATAATGAATAAGTGCATTAAACTGAACGTATATATGCGTTATAATTCATGACCACTAGGTGAAAATGTTATTTCAAATTCATGTGCAGACATTAAGTTCTGATTTCTTTTTGATTTTTAAACTAATGTAGAGTAATGGTGTACTTAATTAACAAATGTAACGATTTCAGCACCCATGTGCATTGAAGTTAATAAAACAATTTTAAAACTGTTATATTCAATTCTACGTATAGGTATTACAATGTTATTTCTATTTGGTTGGATGAAATAACACAGTTGACAGTTTAGTAGACAAATACATATTTGACGATAGGCAGACGCAGTATATTTTGTAAAAAATTTTCAATTTGAATAAACTTATACCTTATTTTTAATGATTTTCGATATCAGTAGAGAACTGAGCACCTCATTCTTTTGAACGTTTTTTTTAATTTTATTTCCTAATAAGTATGATTTTGGTACTGGTATTTTCTTACATTTATTTTATTTATTATTTTTTTCAGTTTTAGTTTTTAATGTTTATATACTATTCAAGGCAAATTATAATTTTCATTTATTTACTTTTTCATTCATCCATAACCAGAGTCTAAAAATATACAAAGCAATGGGAACATATAAATTCCCTTGCAACCCTGCAGAGGTATATGCAAATACGTGTTTGCAGGCTGGTTTACTTAACATTAATGACACTGTATACAAAGACAAGAATAAAATCTTTTAACCTGTCTACCATGAAATCAAGTGCTAGTTTGGCTAACATTTAAACAGCAACGTAAAGTAAGGCTCTTCCTAGGAGTTAACAAAAAATTTTGTACACGAGGTGTGTTCAAAAAGTAACGAGAATTTTTAAATTTCTCGGGTTTAGAGAGTCCACCTGTATAGAATTTTTTTTTTATGTTGGTACACATGCCCCTGAAGTACGATAAAATTTTCAGCAATATTTATTACTTTCTTTTTAAGTGGCAGCCGGTAACGTTAGATGTGTTTTTCGAGCTTGGCGATTTTCGTTTGTGAAAAAAAATGGATAAAAGAATTTGTATTCAATTTTGCGTAAAAACTGAAATAAAATGTAGCGAAGTTCGTAAAATGTTATCAAATGGTAAGTCTGCTATAAGTAAAGCAAGGATTTACCAGTGGTGTAAGCGTTTCCAAGATGGCCGCAAAAACGTTGAAGATGACGAACAACCCAGATACCCGAGCACATCAACAACCGAGAAAAACGTGAAAAAAGTGGCATAGTGCATCATGAATTCTTGCCACAAGGTCAAATAATCAATAAGGAGTACTACCTACAAGTTCAACACCGTTTGCGTGAAGCAATCCGAAAAAAGCGCCCGGATTTGGGGCAAATCATTTCATGGCTTTTGCACCACGATGATGCACCTGCTCACACTTCGTTGCTTGTTCGTGAATTTTTGGCCAAAAACAAAACTGTTACGATGCCTTAGCTACCATATTTATCAGATATGTCTCCATGCGACTGTTTTCTATTTCTAAAAATAAAGAGAACATTAAAAGGCCGTCGTTTTACAAGCATAGATGACATTAAAAGCGAATCGTGAATAGCGAAAGAGCTAAAAGCTATTACAAAGATCGAGTTTTAAAAGTGTTTCGAGGATTGGAAAAAGCATTGGCACAAGTGTTTTATATTCGAGGGGGATTATTTTGAAGGGGACAAAATAGATATTGATGAATACATAAATATTGTTTTCGTAAAACGAAAATTCTCGTTATTTTTTTAATACACCTTGTACAAGTATTATGAGTGACCACATTTTTATTTAAAACAAAATAAAAATGTTTATAAACGCTTATTTCTGCATATCCATCTTCTTATTTTGTCTAGATTTTATTTTTTTATAATATCAAATAGTTTGAGATCGTTTGTTAACTTATTAAATAACTTTATAGCACATATGTGACTGTTCCTATAAGTCACATTTTTGTTATTTCAGGTAAATGTATTAGTTTCCTTCTAGTTATACTATTCAAAGTCTTATATTGTTATTACAATTTACAACAATAATATCGAATTTATTTGAAATTGAAGAGTTGCTTTACAGATAGAGGTTTATCTGTTATATCCATTTTTATTTACAATGTTCACGAGTCTGTTCTGTCGTTTCTGTAGAATATTAATGTGGGTGATATTTGCACTTCTCTAAGCACTTATAGCATAGCTTGTTATGCTGTGAAAAAAAGCATGATACATTATTTTTAGTGTATCAGAATTTATGTAGTTAGAGATTTTATAATATACAAATACTAAATACCTAATTTTTTTAATAATCCTTTCAATGTGTTTGTCCCATCTTAAACTAAAATCAAAGATTAACCTCAAATATTTTACTTTTTAAATTTTCTTATCTATAGTTGTAGTATTTTAAGCCCATGGTGCGCTATTACAGTAATTTCGAAATTTCATAAATTCAATTTTATCTACATTTAGTGAAAATTCATTTAGAATCAGTCAGTTGGCTGTCTGTGTCAACTACTTGTTCACATTACTTTCGATTTTACTCCAAGAGTCTCCAACAGAAATAATTGAAGTATCGTCAGCATAAGACATAATAGAACCATTAGGCACAGCCGTTAAGATCATTAACATATGTTATAAATAATAAAGGAACGAATACTCTCCTATGTGGTACGCCAATATTAATTTTCTTTATATCCTTTACATCTTGTCCCATTCTTACACACTAAACCTATTGTCAAGATAGCTTTTGAATAAGTCTAATGCATAACCCGTTATGCCGTAGATATGTAGCTTGTCAAGTAATACAGTATGGCTCACACTAACAAAAGCTTTTGCTAAATTTATAAAAGATATAACAATTGGTCAACTCTTATCCAAGTTAGGATAAAATATTTTGGTTGTATAATTTAGCGTATTTTTCGATCATTTTCCTTTAACGAAACCATACTAAATCCAAGCAATGATGTTACTGTAAGATATAAAGTTCATCAACCTATTGTTAATTATTTTTTCGAATATTTTTGCTATGTTAGGTATAAGCAATATAGGACGGTAGTTTAACATTTCTTTTTTATTTTCAAGCTTATATACAGGTATAAAATTAGCAACATTTGGTGCACCAGGCCATATCAATTTATCAATGCACATGTTGAAAATGTGCGCTAGTACATCACTAATATTCTCAGATAATAACTTAAGAACTTTTGTATCTATTCTGTCGATTTCACTATTTTTATTTCTGAGTTTCTTTATGATTTTTTGGACTTTAGAAGTATTTGTAGGAGTTAAATAAATCGAGTTTATGTTGCTTTTTAGCATTTCTTAACTACGAATCATTGGTTTTACTATATACGTTTACTTAAATTTACACCTATTTCACAGAAATATTCGTTAAAAAAATAAGCTCTTTTAATTTGTTCACTTACTAGATCTCTTTTTTCATTACAAGTAATTTTTACATTTTTATTTTTGTCTTTGTCTTTATGTTTATTAACAGCTGTAGTCAGTTCATGTACTGATTTAATATTCTTGCAATCCAAGTTATAATCTATTATTTTAAATTTATCATAATAAGAATCAAATTTCTGTCCATCTTCTATACTCTTTTGATATTTGTGTATTTTTAAGAACAAAGGATAATCATCAGGTATTAGTTGTTCCAATTTAAAAGTGTTTGCTGTAAAGTTATTATTTCTAATAAGAATACTATCAATACATGAGTTATTTTAACTGGAATCTTTTGGTCTAGTTGTACCAATAAAACCTGGAGAGTGTCTATTTGGCGTTAGATTATTTGAAAATGTTCACTAATCATTTTGCACTTTGCTATACTTATGTTGAAATCTTCAATAATCGCGTGATTTTTAATACTTTTTATTTTTTGTGAAAATGTTTTAATATACAAAATCAATCTATTTCAAGCAAAATCATGGCATATATGTAATGAGGTTACATCTATATTGATTTTATTGTTGAGCTTGATTCCAGTATGTAACATTTATAGTTCTTTTATTTAAATAATTTTAATATTTTTCTCAATCTTATTTCTAACATAGTACTTTATCAGCTACATTAATTTTTCCAAAATTGTAGTGTACATTTTACCCTTGGATAACATAGTGTTGGTAATGTTTAAGAACCATGACTTAGCTCACACAATAATAATCAATTTGATCTTAAGTATCTTAATAAATTATCTTTATTTTCCATCATTTGCATTCAAACTTCTTATGTTATTGTATAATGTATTATATTTTTTATTTGTATCCCCATTAATGGACCCAACATTACAGTAACAAGGATCCTACTTGACTATATCCGTCAGTAGATCAGTGAGCATACTTACGTTTTGCTCCATTGTTTTAACTAAGGGCGTTTGTTTGTTGATCTTGATGAAATCTGTTGATTACTTATCCCAGTAAGTTTCTCTAGTTCCTTACCAGTCGATTTCGGAATCGTAAGTTCGATGGGGTAATTAGTTGTGTCAACTAATTTTTTAATTTTTTTTTTACAAAATACATACTTTTTAAGATCATTTATTAGACGGTTGATGTCGTAAGCAGTTTTATGTTCTACATCACTATAGGTACAGCTTATACACCTAAGTCTCACTTTTGCAATCAGTAACTTCATGATTATCCGAACATTTTAGGCATGTTTATCATTGCATTTTAAGCCACTTTGACTAAATCTTCTACAATTATAGCATGGTTAAACATTAACCATATCATAAAATTAATAACTTTGATATTCAACAAGTTCTCTGTAGTTGTTATCTCTTATTGGCTTGTAAACTTCTGTACTTACTTCCATTTTCACTGTATTAGAATTCTTCTCTTGGGTTTCTATGTGTGTAGTTCTTTTCCTTTAACTTTATGTTTACAAAAATTGATTATGTTAGTACCTGTATAAAGTTCTTTCGTATCCATTTCAATTGTATTGTGTATCCGAATAAATTTAGTTTTTAGGTTGTTTAGTTGATAAGTTTCAGCTTCATACTCTCCTTTTAGTGGCTTTTTGAAATATTTTTCCTACTCATTGACACTTCTACTGTTTACGCAGTTTATTAGTAATTCATTGTTCTTAACAAACACATTTTTTGTTTGTATATTTTTAGTATTAGATATTATTCGTACTACTTCGTATTTATTTTCACACTACTTTTTCCGTTATTTTTTTTTTTTATTATTATTATTCAAAAAACTTTTGTTTACTAAGGTACTGTTTTATTAATTGCATTAGCAAAAGACTTTTGGTAATTGTTATCTACAGTTTGTTTTTATTTGTCACTAAATATTACTTCATTTGGTTAATACATTTCTATTAGTTCTTTTAAACTAGCATTTTTTGAATTTCTCTTCTTTCTTAGTTTTTTAAGTAGTAAATCCTCTGTTTGAAGTAATTTATATTTTGTGTCACAGTTGAACAAAGTGGTGTCATAAGGTTTTTGATATTTATTTAAAATTTCGATAGTAATTCCTTTTTAACATCTTTAATTTGTTTAATTTTAAATTGGGCAATAACAGTTCTTGCTGTGACAGTAAGATCATTCTTTTCTACCTTCAAGATTAAGTCTGTGACTTCATGTTCCGGGCAAATGACAAGGATACTACCAATATACCTACTACTACTGAATTTGTTTCAATTACTCTGACGATAAAGTTAATGCAAGTAACTGTTGCACACTTTTGTTCAGGTTGACACGTGTAGTATTTATGTGAGCCTTTGTCGAGAGACTTTTACTTCTTTGGGACCATTTTTACTTCAAATGTTCTTATTCTAGTTTTTTATGAATATTTTAACTGTGATAACTAAAACAATCAGGCAGTAATCATACAAACAATGTCATTTCGTATTTTTTTTTGTGGAAACAACTTGACTATATAAAACATATATTTATCAATTGAGAACATTTATTAAAAAACTATGATTTCATTAATTCTGATACCAAATAAGAAATCGCCATACTAAATACAACAATAAATTCATATATTAATCATCGTACCACATAAAAATAAATTTGCCACTAAGAAATATTTATAGTCTGTAAGATATAAGAACAGAATAAAGCACTTGAACATAGCTACTAATAACTCCAATATATAGAATCACATACATACATACATACATGTTCGTAGGTAAACATTGTTTTTAATATTAATCCCTTCATGCGTCTACCTGTTTTGAAATGTGCGCGATAAGTGTGCTGTGAAATATGTCAACATCAGTAATAATGAACTTATTAGGAGCCAAATAGGGGCTCCTCTGGCCTCAACGGTTTCGACGTATGAGAGATCGATACAGATTTTGATAGCTCCAATCTCATGTAGGTGAGCAGCTCAAATTTTTAACATTGATAATTGACAAAGATAACAGTAATACTAATTAGACTAGTTAAAGTATCATCTATTAGAATGATATTAATATTCATCGTAAATAATGAAGCACTCCTAAATAATAAAATGCTTTTAAAGAATTTGAAAGAAGATTTGTGTTTCCCAGAATTAATTACAGCGTCCGAGGACAGATAAATCAGCTCAATATTTTTAAGAAATGTGCTTGGCTGCTCACTTTCAGGATATGGGCTTCGCTGCTGCCTCTCAGAGACGGGGAAGCCCAACCCACCACTTTTTAGGGACGCCTTTCCGGAGACGCTTCTGGAAATGGGAAAGCACGTCTCACAGCTTTGTAAAAGACAGAAGCTAGTCAAGGACATTCTAATGAAAACAACTGAAGAACTGCAATTGGGACCCATACTTTTGATTGAGAGCCAGATTTTTGATTGAGATCCAGAGCTTGCGACGCTAAGTTTAGCGCTCCCTCGCCAAATCTATTTGGGGACGTGACGAAACAAGGTAAGTCAGTGGTATATGTACATGTTTATAATTACATGCATGCACATGCATGTATTCACTACATATATTTTTGTGTAATCTTAATTTTCCATTTAAATATTCGAAAGCTGTATTGCATGAGACTTCAATGATGACCAAAGTTTTTACATTAACATCAAGTATTATGCCTTTTTCCCTTTTTCCAGTTATCACTGCGAGTATACTGTGTATGAGTCTATGTATGACCTAAGTTAAACAAACAACACCACGTCTCTGCTTGTCACGAGACATTAGGCTCGATTAGCAAGTAACCAGATTTTCGTGGCTATCAAATCCTTCAAATCCACTCGGGAATGTTAATTGTATTAACCAGTGCGTTTCATTTGAATGAAGCTCTTTATACGCAATTCGGAATACTGGTGTGTGTGTGTGTGTGGGTTTTTTAATGTATGTATGTTTTCTGAATGCTGCAATTATCCTACAAAATCGTTGATTAAATCTATATAACTACACCATCACATAAGAATACACAGCATAATTCCAAAACTTAGTGCCACAGGTCTCTTTTTGCTTTGTTAAGGCCAGCTCGTCGTGCTTCTTCTAATTATCTTACTAATATATAAAGCAAAGTCACTAAAACCATTGTAATCACTAACCGCAAAAACTATTGAATCGATATTGCTGGAATTTTGCAGACTGATTCTTCATAATTCCGAGATGGTTTTCGCATAATATTTTTCTTGAAAAAGTTGACAACAATAGCGATAAATAAGCTCAAAGTTTTGCTAAAATAAGCTAATATTGCGCCTTAGTTCAGTAGGATCTGCTAGGTGGCGTCGAGGTAAAATTGAAGCCACTTGCAACCAAAGATAGTGAAGAGTAGTTATAAGAAGCCCCATCGAGTAGACAATCATCACAGTCGATCATCGGCACTACACCAAGAACAGAGGAGTCCGTCATCCTGGCTACCGATTGCACTCTTCTTTTATGGGCAAGCAAAATAAATTGGTTGTTATTCTGGATCCCCAAAATAAACGAGTGCCACGGAAAAACAGGGGCTCAGAACGTCAACGTCTCCGGTGGAATATCAGGAAACGTTTATAGCCAGAGCACAACCTGCTCCAGCACTTCAGAGCTTTGTGGTCGTTCAACCATCCGACCTGGTGCCGTCAGAGAATTTTTTACTTCATATGCGAACCAGGAAAGACAGCCCTGAAGAAGACGGGAAGTCCGGCCTTCTTAGTGGTTATCCCAATGGCATATCTACAGAGAAGGTATTCTCCGGGCCCGCTAACCTGACTACCGATGAATGGTTGGGTATGCGGGGAACGATCTGAAGACGAGATATTCTTTGGTCGACAGCATACTTTCCTTCCTATACGGTCTCTATCCACAGAGACTCGAAGGATAAGCGCCAAGCTACCTGCAGCTGGCTCGTCATCACCAAGTATAATAATAAGGAATAGCTACAAGTTTCACCACTAGCCCTTTTCAGGGCCATTATAAGTACTTACGTTCCCTACTTAACAATCAATCTAATCGGTTCTTTTAAGGGCCACCTAAGTTAAAATTACTTGCCAACTATTATGTTTTTACTGTGATTTCCGGAAACGATTCGTCAACTTAAAGACTATGTAAAGCCGGCTTCTATTCAACTAAGTTAGTCATTCACTGGCAGACATCACAAGCAGAGTTGTTCGTAGCAAGACTGGAAACCCCAGAGACTGACGAACCTATGTTACCCCCTTAACCTTAAGCATTTAACCAGGAATCACTGATCCTCTTCAAGGTGTGCGCAGGGAAAATCGAACAGCTATGAAAAAAAAATAATAAACATGAGCCAAGGGAACATTTACCAACCAACAAATTTATCACAAACCAACCTTTCCATCTTACATCACTAAAACAACTAAGTCTGAAAAAAAGGTGCGTTAGACACCGTCTTCGACGTTATACCAGGAGACGTTGGTAAAGAACTCTACAACTAGCTCCAAAGCTTCAAACTCTTAGGTATCTAGGCAGTCACGTCTGCTGGAAACTTCAGTCAAGAGAGACTTTACTTAAGAAGCTCACTGGTCTTTTTCAGGTTCATCGAGCGTTGAACTAGCTTGTCAACAAATATATTACAACCTAATAAAGTTAAAAAAATTGGCCTTTAGGGGTCACAAGAGTCTCAACTATGCTAAAAGTCATAAGAAGTCAAACTAAAAGGAAAACTTTAAAAACATCTTATGGATACAATTTTTGGGCGTCAAGAAAATGACGAAAGAATTCATTAAGTAAGAGATTAGCTTTTCACTAAAATCCTCATAGTAATCTCTTGCATTTTTCGGATTTTTTAATAGTTAGAATATGTATTTGTATTTTTGTTGCGATAAATAACGTAGAGATTAAGATCCAGGACTTTGTAGCTCTGGTAATAAAGTTGGGAGATAAGAGTAAAAAATTTTTTAATGATAAATTTTTTGTGAGCTTTGAATCTTTACAGGTTTAAAATATAGCCCATTTTGTAAATTATACTGAAGAAACTGCAAATCAACGGTCCCTTATGGCCAATGATTATTTTATGGCATAAGAAATGCACGATTTTTTCAGCATAGTTATATTTTTTTTAATTTTTACAGCTTATTATTTGGCTAAATAACCTGCATGGATTCCGAACCAATATATTTTTAATAAGAAGATTTTTGTTGTAAGAATTGTCAGAACTACATGTATAATTTCTCACTAAAAACGTTTCACATTACATGTCAACACCCTACAGTATTCCATTTAGTGAGTCTCGGGCGAAGCCGAGACGGGGGGCAGCTAGTCTGGTATATAAACCAAGTTTTTTTAGTGCATTTTTACGGTTAGACGATTAAGTAAATGTATGTGTGTGAGTACATGCGTATCCACCCACCTGAACCAGTTGTCAAAAAGTTTTTACTACGTTGGCCACATTCCTTTAATTCTCTGTAGTAAGCGGCCCAAACTCACCACCTATAAGGGTTGGTGTTTGTTCACAAGTATTTGCTAGGTTTGGCTTTTAATTGTTTATTAATAATAAAACGTAAACAGGACAGATTAGTTTTGCCCCTGCTACAGCTTAGTCGTCTTAAACATGCAAAATAGGCAACATGACTAAGTATACCCATTTTTTGATTAGCGACCAGTCACTTTTACCTGGACCAATCTCACTTTAGAGGTACTTTCTTGGGTCAACCACGCTATTACCATTGCTTTAGAGTGTATGTACAATGCTTGTACCTAACCTAACCCATGCGTGATGCAATGCCACAGGTAATGAACGTATACTGAAAGTATAAAACGCACGTGCCAAAGTATCTAACTCTGATACCTTTAAAACAGTGATTAAACGTCTCTAGAATAGATACGAATTATGTCAAAAAAAAATACAAACTACCCTCACTCTATTCGTATTTTCCATAGTGTTGCAAAGCCGGCTGAGTAGCAGAAAGTGATATATGGAACATCGAGTTGATCGTTTCCGACAAGCAAAAGTTTCTGATGTCCTAATTTAAGGAATATGTGGGAACCCGCGATACAAATTTACAAGTGAACTGTATTTCAATACAAAAAGGTACTTATTTTTGAGTACATCTTGAACGAAAATTACTGAATTGACTTGGCTTGAAATTTGTATGACAAAGATTGAATAGAAATATCCTTTGTAAATATATAGTTGCAAATTGATGGTACCTTTTCTAACTAAATCGTTCTAAGCTGACAGGCTCTAATGGTCAGTTAGACTAACTTAACACTAAATGAAATACCTTCGTTTCACCACAAGAAAAATCTTAATCAACAACGATTAGTAGACGCTAATTTTTTCATCTTGTGACCTGCTTTTAGTGTACGTATACAATGTAAACATCGTACGTATATTAGCGTGTGTACCTACGTATGTGCATATGACTGTTGATATTGATAAAAATTTTGATGCATATAATGTTTTAGCCCATGGTTGCGTATTTCGCACTTTTTTTTAATCCGTAGCTGATGCAAATATATATATGTTGTTATGAATTCTTTACTCACCCATTTTGTTTATCTCATACACTGAGAAAAGTAATGTTAAAAAAAGGATCATAAGTATACTAAAAATTACTATATTTTTCAAGAAAGCTTCACTATACTCACCTCATGACGCAAATTATTACGTTTGAAATAATTTTTTTTATGTTTTAAACAATTTTTATTATGTAGTACCTCTACGAAAATTATTCCACAGTATAATCAAAATTACAATCTCTAACATAGTAAAAATTGTGATGGTATAATTTTTGCTATAAAACATGGTAAATTTTATTTAAATTGTTTTAAAATGTCCCACATTCAGAAGTAAAATTTGTTATGTGACATAGTAAGATTTCTCATTCCACTGAATTGCTATTCGGTATAGTAAACAAGAAATAAAGAAAAAAGTAAAACAAGAAATAAAAAAAAAATAAAAAATAAAACAATTTTAAAGAAAATTAAAACAACAAACCAGAAGGTATTGATGGGTCATGGGACACACAGTAAAAACGAAGTTCTTTAAGCATGAGATGAGTATTGACACAATTTCTCAGGTAACAAGAGGGTCGCCAGATCCACAGGAAGAACGAAACTCTGTAAACGTTAGTACTGCATTCATGTTGTTTACTTAAACAAAAACTTGAAAAACGATTTAAAAAAAAAAAAATAGTTTATTACTCACGATGGTTGAACTTCA
This sequence comes from Copidosoma floridanum, assembly GCF_000648655.2. The sequence goes on along the minus strand of NW_019384261.1, from coordinate 530,430 downwards.
AGAGTACCGTATTTATGCACGACGTTCTCACTAAGTTCAACTATCGTGAGTACTTATTTTTTTTTTTTTTTTTTTTTTATTCGTTATTTAGGTTTCTGCTGCAGTAAACAACATGAATGCAGTACTAACGTTTACAGAGCTTCGTTCTTCCTGTAAATCTGGCGATCCTCTTGTTACCTGAAAAATATTGTCTATACTCATCTCATGTTTAAAGAACTTCGTTCTTACCATGGGTCCTATGACTCATTAATACCCCCTGATTTGTTGTTTTAATTTCCATTATAATTGTTTAATTTGTTTTTGTTTTTTTTTTTAATTCTTGTTTTATTTTTTTCTTTATTTCTTGTTATTTTTTTTTTCCATTTTCTGTTTTACTTTCTTTCATATTTTATTTCATTACATTTTTTTTTATTGTTTTGTGTTTCTTTTATTAAATTTATTTATTTATTTT
>NW_019384261.1:464042-526997 GCF_000648655.2 Copidosoma floridanum | reverse complement strand
ATTATTATTATTATAATCTTTTTTTTCCTTAGATGTATTATTTAGAAAACAAATACATAATTTATCATGAATTAAATGTATTTTTAGTAAATGCACATAAAAACGGAATATTATAGTTACGAACCACACGACAAGTACGAGAAACCGACTTTCTATAGTTGGCAGCGCTCGTAGCAGAGTGGGTAAGGTACTGGACTCATATGCAGAAGGCTTTTTTTTTATTCCCTTTTTTATTATTTTTTTTTTTTTTATTTCATCGTATTTATTAATGTCTTTTGTAATTTCATTTTATTTTATTTTCATATTTCATTTCATTAATTAAAAAAAACATATTTTTTCCACTTATTTTTTTGCGATTTTATAGCCCATTATTACAATTTTTGTTTTATTTTTATATAATCACTCATTGACATTGTGCCATTATTTGTTAATCAAATTCTAAATCAGTGCCCTTGAAAAGCCATTAAAATGATGTGAAACTCGAAATATATTTATATAATGATCTTCCATAATTCATTTATGATTGATTCAATGAATTACTTTATTCATGTAATTATGTGATATTGTAACATAATTTGTTTGTCAAATTCAAAACAAGCGCCTTTAAAAACTATTAATGTGTTCTTTAACCTCATTTTACATTATTATTATTATTATTATTATTATTATTATCATTATTATTATTATTATAATCTTTTTTTTCCTTAGATGTATTATTTAGAAAACAAATACATAATTTATCATGAATTAAATGTATTATCAGTGAATGCACATAAAAATGAAATATTATAGTTACGAACCACATGACAAGTACAAGAAACCGACTGTCCATAGTCGGCAGCGCTCGTAGCAGAGTGGGTAAGGTACTGGACTCATGCAGAAGGTCGAGGGTTCAAATCTCTGTATTGGAAAGTGTTCTTTTTTTTTAGAATTGTAAAAGAAAATAATTCAATGTGAAATAAAAATTATTGTAGAAAAGAAAAATGAAAATTTGTTCAAAAATTAATTGCTTGGGAGTGTGAGGGAAAATGGTGGGTAATGGTGTGCAGAACAGTAACACGACACGGTTGGCAGATATATATATATATAGTGAGGAGAGGAAAAGTGTGTAGAGAACAGTAGGTGAGGAGGACGGGATAAGGGGGGAAAGTTAAGAGGAAGAAACTTTCGTTTAAAAAAAAAAAAATCTGTCAGTTTTAGAATTCCAGCCCCCCGAGTACGCAACATTAAGAACTTCGTTCTAAAAATTACTATGTTCGAAAGTAATGTTGTATCATGTCTATAGGTATACACACCTATTGAGTGGTTCAAATTTGAGGTTATACAAATGTAAATATTAAGAAAATCAAATTTTTTGATTTATAAGGTTAAAAAATTGATACGTGCTGACAATCATTATTAAATCGACTAATTATCCGTTGTCAACACTGTGGTCCACAGGAAACCCTTTGATTTTTAACTTTATTGTATGTATGATAAACAGTGCACGTTTCTACATGTACTTTATCCATACGTACGTGGACATAATGTCCCGTGGTCTAGAGGTTGTGGAGCTTGATTCGGAAGCCAAAGGATGAAGGGTCAAATCCTACTTACTGCAGATCTTTTTTGAAATAATAAAATTGTATGTTACATCAATGTCAATTTGTACTCGTAAAAAAATATCTATGTACGTATTACTTGTATATATATGTATATATAAATTTATTTCAATTTTCTGATAGTGACACGTACAGTCCCAGTGTATATATATGATAAATACATATATTTTTCTTATTTCTAAACAAAGCAAAAATTGCTATGTTGAATTGCAAATTCTAATATGATCTGGTTTTACAATCTAGCATAGCAATTTTTATAATATTGTGAGTATGTCTCAGCCTTCCTATAAAATATAGTAATTTTTATTATAGTTGTAACACTTTTTCTAACACCACTTTCCTCAGTGTACTTTGAGCATTTTGGAGATGGTTTCGTATGATATTTTTAATTATAAATAACTTGCCTTATCGCAACTTAATGAACTTCAGCTAATTTTTTGTTCTCATGTATTTCTTGTTGCCATAATGTATTTTCCAGTTTCAGATATAACGAAATATTCCGCTGAAGGATATTGATTACTTGAATTTTAAACTTGGCTCTTCTACCTTAAACTGATAGTCATAAATTGAGGGACTTTTACTCAGTGAAGAAAATTTTTCCAGTACAATACTATTCAACTTTTTTATGTGCCGAATAAGTATACGTAACCATCCACTGGGATTAAATCTTAGCCATGTATACTCTAGCTTTGATCACTTTTTCTAATAATGATGGAATTAGGTTTAATGATGTGTAACATTTCTTATCAGCTTATAAAATACACTTAAAGAAAAATGGAAATGTGAAACTTTGAACTTTGTGGCAGCAAATACATTTAATAGGATCGAAGTGCTGTACAACAACGTTTGACAACATCTCGTTTAATATTAGAAGCGTATTAGTTCACTGATTCTAGCAGCGCGTCGCATCCAAGTTACAAGTTAGGTATGACCAACTTGGAGTGTCAAGCGCTCGAACAATATTGAACGCTATGAGCTGTACGGTGGAAGTGTAGAAGCTTGATGTTGGGCGCTCCCAGCTCCCAACATTGAACTTATGTACTTTGCACGCCACATAGCTTAATATTCGAAAAAAAAAATTTATACATATATGTATATATAAATACATGAGTTCCATTTTGGACTTGCAAAAGTTAAGATATAAGAATTATGCTTTATATCAATTATTTTATTTTATAACATCACACTGTGTAGTTTCTATTACTTAATGGAAAAAAAAATTTTGTTGGTGTTTAATAACTGTCCGTGTAATTGAAAAATATGTTTTTGGCCAAAAGCATTTGATAACTAGATGTTGTGGGACTTATTTAAAAAGGTACAACTTATTGGTATAATAGAAATAAGCACTTTACATACGTATCACATAGTGTATAGGCCAGAGCAAAAAATCATTGATTTTTTAGAAATCTCATTGTAGTTGAGTTTCTTACTGTGATAAGTAGAAAAAAATTAGTAGAAACATTGTAAAAAAAAATTGAAAAAGGTGCAAAAAAAAGTTTTTGCCGATTAAAGGCTGATATAAAGAGAAAATTGAAAAAATAGCCCTCGTAGAGCTTGAAATTACGAAAAATTCAATCAGGGAACAATAATTTTCGAACAATTATTTTTTGGATGAATAAGTAAATACCCTAAGAACTCGCGTTTTTAAATAATTAATTACTGAACACATTAATTACTTACTATTGACTAAATTATACATGATGAAAGAATTGTTTACTACTATTTGAGCGCTTGGCACTTCAAGTTGGTCATACTTAACTTCTAAATTGGATGCGAAGTGCCACCAAAATCATTGAACTACTACGTTTCTAATGTTGAACAAGGTCCAGTCAAATATGGTAGTGAAAGTGTTCAACAGATATTGTAATCTATTCAACACACATTTTTTACTAATTTTTTACGGAAATACAGTAAAATTAAGAACACATCTAATTTACTTGCTTCTTTTTTGTATTTTTCTAACTCCAAGTGCTTTTGGTTTTTTGGTCTGCGAGATAATCAATATTTTTTCATCTCTACAAGTCCCACAGAACGTTAAAATATTTTGACACAAATGGTTTTTGGGTGAGCATGCCTTTTGAATTTTTTAAAGCAAAAAACCTCAGAAATCAAAAAGATTGTGAAATTCTCACTTAAGTCTAAAATTTCAATGCTTGTAACTTTTGATGATAACTATATTTTGGAACTTTACAAAAATCAAATTAGAGCTTTTTCTAAGCACTTTTTTTGTATATTTGAAGGGACTCTTTACAGCCTTTTAAAGCAAATACATAGGTAGGTAAAGTACGTAATAAGAAATAATTTGCGAGCCCCGACACGGCAGGTGAAAGTTTTGTGCGTTTGGCAATTTTTATTCACTATTATAACTCACATTAGACTCCTATGAGAAAACACTTTAGATTTTCACCAATTATACGGCTCCTTATCTCTGCTTCTGTGTGATTAGCAGCTGGTATTAATTATTTGCCTTATCTTCAGCCCAGGTCTTAGTCGGAAGTGTATGCAACGCATCAAAATGTTCAAATATAATATTCTTTTTATTAATTTTGATGTATGTTAAAATTTTTCACGTAAATAAATTAACAAGAAACACCCTGCCAAATAAAAAATAAAATTTATTAAAGTTAAGTTAACTGTCACAGTTTAAACAGTCGTAATAAACACTAAACTGTTAATTACTGTTACTTAAAAAGTGCAATCAAAATTAATTTTTTTTCCTAATTCGTGTAAAAATACACTCTATCAAGTAAAAATAATTGCAAAACGGTTAAATAAAAGAGTTGTATCAATTTGTTTTTGTTACAAAATTAAATTTTTTTCAAAAATTAGAGTCGAAGTCGAAAAAAAAAATTGTTTTCTATTTTATATTAAAGTTCTTAGTACCCTCAACAAAATTTGTTATAAAAGTTTGATCCAGCTACACTGTAAGGTTTAGAATAGCGATATATATTTTTAAATTAATAACCGTTTTGTGACGTCATTTTTCACGTTGGATAAAAATCGTTGCGTGTGCGTGAAGTTTTCCATAATAGGTATCGAATTTGAAATAATGAGGAAATTGGACTGGATAACGTAAAACTGAATAATTTTGCAAATTCATATTTTAACCAGCAATTTTCGTACTCTTCGGCTCTATCACCACAAAAATAGATTTCAGATAATGTTACTAGCACCGATCGATAAATAATTAAATAGTGCAGCAATTATTTCAGCTAGTTTTGCAATATAATGTGCCAGTAGAAAGTTATAAGCAAAATTCGAGGATAAAATAGGGTCGATTTGAACTATTCATTTTATACTAAAAAAGCCGGCACAATTGTGCCCCCAACCTATTTTTTCCATGTATTTTTATTGTAATACGAAGCGATGCCAACGAATTTGTGTCGTAATATCCGAAAATTCTATGTTGGTATTAAACATCGAAAAGAACAAAAAATAGTACATGTCGCTACCTGAATCCCATGTTCTAGGTATATTTCTCATCTTTAACGGTATCTAGATATGAAAAAAATTATTCGAAGGGAGTGTCTTGAAAATAAAATTTTGCTGTTTATGATAATTAACAATGAAGTACCGTTTGATGATGTTGCACAACACGGTAATAATAGTCGAGCTGTTGAACCACAACTTAATAATATGTGAAATAAATAGTTGTTCATTAATAAGGTTGCAAAATTTTTTTTAAAACTCGAATGTCAGTTTCTCCTCCCAGCAATGATAGTTCAATGCGTAGCATCTGAAATCAAAATTTCACATGATGAGGGCCAACAAACCATTAGAGAAACTTTGAAACATCGACTAGTAGCTAAGAACAACATAAACTTTTTTCTTGTGAAGAGTGATATTAGAAAATTTTTTATCACTAACCCTTGTGTTTCAAATTATAAGTCCTTGGAAAGTTTTGATAAATGAAAAAAATTTTAGAAAACGAACTATAGCTATGTAGAATCCTAAATCATCGAAATAAAGATAGAGAAAAAAACATTTTTTGCTTATGTACCTATACTATAAACTTTGTTGAACATTTTTTAAGACAAGTCATTACAAAACGTCGTTAATCTGACCAATAAAACACATAACAACGAAGCTTTAAAAAATTTAATCGATGGACAAGTTTTTAAGAAAAACAAGTTGTTTGTTGAAAATGAAGAATCGTTAAAGATAATATTATACCAAGATGGTTCCGGATAGGTTCATCAAATTGGATTGGCCAAAAAGAACTGTAAGTTACTAGAATTCTACATGAAAGAAGAAAATATTCCAGATCATCGAAGAAGTTACGTAAATTTTATAGCTCTGTGCTAGGAAAAAGATTTTAAGCAGGAAACAGGGTACGGAACATGAGGTATTGATTTAAGAATTCTTGAATTTATTGTTATTGTAGTGGATGTAAGAAATACGAAAGGTTCTCTAGAATTAATTACCAGTGACAATTAACGGAGTCATAGATACTGGGAGAGTTCCTGAAAAACTTCAGTAAATAAAAGTATGTAAATCAATATTGTTAGCAACGAGAGATAATTTTTACGTTGAAAATGGTGCCTGTAAAGCTCATGAAACAAGAAAAATTCAATCATATACTAAGGGTATCAAGGGCATTAAGTTTAATAACTTAGTTTACCATCATGTTGGCTGACCAAAGTTACCTCCATGCTTAGAACGCCACCTTTTAAAACAAGTCATTGCATACAATTTGTTAATTTTATCATTTACTTAATTTAATTAAAATGGTTCAAATAAGACGAACTAAATGATCTAATTAATAAGTTTCCATACTGCAAGGAAGACCGCTATGATAAGCCCTAAACAGTATCTCAATCGCATATAAAAATATTTGGAGGTGCTTGTCAAATACACAACTTCTTCATATTATTTCCTTCATAAGTAGAAGACAAAATATAATGTATTGATGATTAAGTATAGAAATTAACAAATTTAATGAATAAAATAGTCAAAATTTGTTGTGCACCAGCTACACTCAAATTATTTTTACCTTATCTTGTCATAGAGAATAAAAGCTAAAACAAAAGATTTCGAGAAGAAAAGTGTAGAAAAAACATTTTTAATGTTTTAAAATGGATGAAACTTTTTTGATATTATTATAAAAATGCAATGTTAAGCGAAAAAATTTGGTTTATTAGAGTTATTTATTTATCAAAGACGTTCTTATATAATTAAGTCATTATTTTTTGCTATTGTCTTGTTATAAAAAAAATCAAATATTAAGTAAGAATGGTAAGCCCTAAACTTTGATGTAACTCGTTTAACTTAATATTATAATCGTTTTTTCATACATAAGATAAGCGTATACAAAACAAATGGTTATTTTATGATGGCTAATGTTTTATTATTGTGATATTTTAAAATTAATACTTAAATCAAAATAATTGAAACGTTAAATGAAGTAAGCAGTTACTTTATCACAAAGTATTATTACGATCGCAAATATTGAGTCTCAATACATATAATAGCATCTCACGATTATATATATATTATCGTGATACTAAAGTCTTATCATTTATTGCGTGACATGCTTGGATTCAAAAAAGCCAAGAAACCTGAATCCAAAATTTTGAAATATAACTCAAAAACTTCAATAAAAAAACAAAATAAAACGTGCAGCTTACTAACTACTAACTCACTAATTAATTTAACTTATAAAATCCCTAGAAAAAAATTTTTGACTGAAAGTCGGGCGCTGGTGATTGAAGTGCATAGGAGATAATGCTTGATAATATATAACAATACCATGATAACCTATAAAAGAAATTGGGTTTGATAACCATGACAATCATGCTCAGGAGAAAGACGTGAGTGAATATAAAATAAAAATTTTAATAGCCATGCTGTCGGTTAATTTTTGAATACAATTCAACATTTCAGCCATGTATGGAACATGTATTTGTTGTGTTTTAATATTATTAAAAATTAACTCACAGCATAGTTATTGGAGGTGTTATGAAATATTTATTTAAGTCACATTTAACTTTGTTTTGTTGGACGATTTATATACATTTATACTGTATTACGCTATTTATATACGTATACATATTATTAAAGATGAATGTAGTAAGCGTCGATATATTTTCGGTATAGTCTTATGTGAAAAAAACTTTTTTAAGGACACTTTATAAGTATGTTTAAAATGAAATCTGTACGGGGAGCCAAAGTATTAGTCAAGGTAAAAACAATTACTAAAATCACTCAAGAAACTAAGGATGAATTGAAACTGATAGGGTAATTAACATACCATTTCATTATCGCAAATCTATCTAAAAAACAGCGCTTACTGATTATGTAAGAAGTTGTTTAAGGTATCAGTTGTAATTATTCCAGTGTTATGCGTAATGTAATGTTAGGTGCACTTCAATATTCTAAAAACTTTTGAGATCTTCTGAGTCCAATCCGAAACTGAGAACTTCGCCTTAGAAGCGTAAATTAAAAAATCTTAATTAAAAAACAGAGACTGTTAAATAAATCCTCTATAAAAATAATTTTCAAATGGCTTAATCGATATTTTACAACTTTTTTTTAATCATACCAATTATGTTAAATTATTCATTTCTATTTTATCCATGCTTCCATTATTTTACTTAATCTCTGGTAAGTACAAAAAAAAATTTTAATACTATTATGTTTTATTACTACCAACTTACCTATATGTTAATGTAACCAGTACGATTTAGTCATGCAATTGTCAGTTGTGTGGGGTCACAACGTTACTTCACTTTACAGTTACTCATCTCATGAAACCCTTGACAAAAGTCATGAAGGTGTTTTATAGGTTTTTTTAGATGATGATAAAACTGAGATGGATGATGATATTATTCTAATGAAATATGTTGAGCAAAGTCAAGATGTTATTACACAATATATACAAGGAATTGAATTCAAAACTAGTAAATAAACTGGAATGAAAAAAAAAACCAAAAAGGTAAGAATATAATTCAATGCATGTAATTCATTATTTATAGTGCACACGGGTTTTAAATATACACTACATTTAAACTGACAGCAAATAAAAACGATGAGATACATAGTCACACTTATTGCGAATAAAACCTTAAACCAAACCAGCTGTTAGTTTACAAGAGTATGTTTAAAGTTTAGCTCCAAACATTATCAAAGAAGCATGTACCAAAAGTGAAAAAAAAGTAGCTCTGATCGTCATGCTGTCACCAAAGAAATTATTAAACACGTAACAAAAACTCTGAATGACACTAGCAGTGGTAAAGCCAATGAAATAGTGAAATAAATCTGTCAGCAGTATTGACAAACATTTATGGATACTGTGGGCTGTCGTAAATCTTGAAGAGTAGGACATGAATTACTAAAACTGTCAATTTTTTATGTATGTCGCTATGAACTATTGAAATATAGAATACCTGTAGTCCTGAGTTTTGTGAATATTTTTTATTAAGTAATTTCAAATAAAAATTCGTGGATAAAGTTTTATTAATATTATTTGCTGAATCATCATTATCATTACTTTTTTCAACATCAGTATATCATAGTCTTTAGTAACATCATTGGATCAAAACGTGTCTTCATTATCACTGTCCCTATTAGCTGATTAAAACATTGATGTGTCGATATTTTTTTTGGTTCAAAAGGCTTAAAAAGCTTAAAAGAATTTTTGGATTAAGATTCGAAGCTTTGGGTACATTTTTTTCCTCGTTTGTTTTGTAGATAATTGTGTAAAGCAGATTAGTAAGAGGCCTAAAAGTCTCACAAGTTTGTTTTTCAAAATGTTTTCTTACTAACTTTAACAATCGATGCTTACATTTCACAGCTTCACTCGCTTTTTCAGTTTATCGAAGAACCGTTTTTCCTTATCAAATGCATTCATGTTTGCCGCTTAATAGTTAACAAAAGACTGATGCATACTTAATGTTAATAAGTAATATTTGTTGCAACAGAGTCAAATCCTTTCTGATATCTACCATTATTTACATCTTTTTCAGTGTTTATTACGATAAATTCATGTTTCCTAACCCCCTACCATTCAAGACATAAATTTTTAAAGTCATTCTACGTCATATCGGTATTAAACTGATCATTATAAATGTATTTCGAATTTATATCATCTTGTCCAAATATTAGTAAAAGGTTTAAATTATCTTGGACTCAAACCTTTAGACCTTGAGCATAAGATTGACAAAGACAGAAGCAGCCAACATTTTTGTGATATCCCATGCAGAAAAGCCCTATTACGTTATCTTGTTTTCACAAACAGTGTCATCGAACATCATTACGGAGTTGGGTAGTGCCTGATCTGATGATATAATTGATTCATGTTCCCTAAATAAAAAATATTTTATGCCATCGACGAGATCTCATGTTTTTTTTAGAAATTTATTCTTAAGTTGATTCAAAGATTTAAAGTACAAATAAATATGCTTAAATGTTAATCCATTGATGGAAGTAATAAAAAATAGTAGGTTATTCGTTTTTTCACAGTTTGATGGGCTGAAATAAACATCTCTTATAGTATTGCGTAGCAAACGACTGTGGCGTTTTATTTTCTTATTTTGTTCAACAATATCAATAAAATTTATAACGGGAAGTTTTTTTTTATAAATAGCATGCTCCTGATATTTACGAGCTCAGATAACGTTTCACACTCGATAAATGATAATTATTTATCCATGAAATGGTCGCGGTGTCATAAATACATCTATAAACAAACTGCCAGTAGAACTGCACGTACCAGGATACCAGTATTACGGACCAGGCACTAGACTAGCTAAGAGATTAGCCCGATGAGATCCAGGCATTAATCTATTGGATGAAGCTTGTAAACAACATATAGCTTATTCCCAAAACCCTGACCACATTACAGCTAGAAACGTAGCAGGTGAAATTCTTTCGAAAAAGGCTTGGCAACGCTTTAAAGCTAAAGATTCAAATATTGGTAAAAAGGTTATCGCTTTTGCTGTGAGCTGTGCAATAAAAGTGAAATCAAAATGAGGAATGGGTTAATCAAAGAACAAAAAAAAAGTAAGGAAATAGAAAGTTGGGAAGATACTGACTTTGAAAAACTTAACTCAAAGTGCTAAAGAGTCAAAGGTTACAAGTAAATGTGCTTGGAAATTTGTAAGTTTGGCTTTGAAAGAAGCTTAAGAAGCTATGAAGAAAGCAGGTGGTAAGAAAAATATTTAAGTACTACGCATGTTACACATGTACTCACATACCTTATGAGATTGGAAGTATTTTGCCATACATCGTACCCCCATTTGCAGGTTTAAGCGCTATAGGGGCTATTACTAATTTTGCGATTAGTATGTATAAAGCAATTAATGAAGCAAACGAAGCCAAAACACAGCTTAAAGAGACTGTGAGACACAATAAAAAAACTGAAGCTATTTTACTTGGTAAAGGCCTCTTCCTACAATTGCATAAAAAAAGGTTGGGTATATACTTAAAACCAGGAAGGGAATTAAAAAAAAAAGAAGTTGAAATGAAAACTACCTAATCGAGCTCTCGCGAAATAAAGATTTTATGAAATATGCAAAAAACGATGAATATACCTCATTTTCGAGGAGTATTTATGAGAAACGATATGCCATTTAGTGGTCCACATCAAAATGAGTCAGCTATTGTTAGTTGAGATGGTAAAGAAGGTCCCAGTACTCATTGGGTTACATACAAAAAACAATGTAATGATACTTCGACACTTTTAGCAATTTACAACGATCACTGGATTTTATGTTATATTTCGGTGTTGATATTATTAAGTACAATTACAAAAAAGATCAAGAACTCAATACATATAACTGTGGTTATCTCTGTCTAAGATTTGTAAGTAATAATTTTAACCCTAAGCCATTATAAGAAAGTCATGCAAAAAATTTATTATTTACCGATAAATCGTCGTGGGAGATGCGTTCACTTTAATTTTATCTAGTACAAATCTGTATTTGAAGCACAAAATTTTCCTCCGATTGAGCTCTCATGTCAAAAAATTACGTTCTTGGTTTAGTAGAATTACTCACATTTAATTCCATACCTAATTTTGACGAAAGTAATAATAAATTCTACTTGGGTGAAGAGGCAGTGACTTTACTAACTGGCAGCTATGAAATTTAGAATATAGAAAATTTTTTTATCGACATATTAACACTTGAAGATATTTCGAAAAGTGTTAAGCCAAACAATAATGTTCTACGTAGCATGATTCTGAGTAGCTACTCAATTGATTATCAACCAGAAAACTCGTTGAAATAAGTTTTAGGTCTTACGAAACGCGTACTCGCACAAAATATAACTCATCAGTCAGATAAATCTGTATTGATTCTTACGGTGAATGCACTTTGAGTTAAATGTAACATTACTACTGGAGCATATATAAATGAACGTAAAGCTCACACAATTCATGATTTTTTTTTATGCAGTTCCTCCTAGGCATAAAATAGTTGAGGTTCCAACACAAATAATTTATCAACTCGTTGCAGTCAAGATAAAATATCATCTTTAAGTTTGAATCATTGATCGCTGAAGAAAAAAAAAAATTCATAAATTTCCGAGGAGAAGTTATAACAATAAGGCTACACATAGAAAAATTAAATTAAAGAAATGTATATGTTATACGCCGTGAAAGAAAAAAAAGAATTTGACAAAGGATACGTAAGTAAACCAATATGCATGCAAGACAAATCAGTTATCAACGAGCAACTAAACTATTAACACTTCAAAACGTACAGTTTTTAAGAAGCCTAAGCTTAAAAGTAATCGTTAGCTAAAGATTATTTTCACATTCTTCTGCTGTTTAAAAGATTGAAGAAATTCTAAACATTTGACAAAACAATTGCGCACTATAAAATTCATACACGTCAGCCTTACGTTTCATCAACTTTCAACAATAGTGATGAGATTCACATCTTAATTCAACGTTAAGATTTATGTCTCTTACCCTTACAAATCGCTCTACATATTTTCAGACGTATTAGATTAAACAATAATACTGCAGTAACGTCAACTGAGTTAGTAAATAATGTTATTTGTCATTTGTTTAAAGGAATTTTCTATGAATTTATTACCATTAAAAAATACAAGTGGAAGAATTTTAGTATAACAACTTTAATAAACGGTTACATACCGTACTATGCAGGTCAAAGATCAATGCTAGAAAATTCAGGATAGCTAGATATTACAAAAAGAAGCGAATTGGTAAATGATAAAGGTTATTTTAATGTGTGTACACTTTGAGTATAATATTGGGCTCTGCTCTGTGCTATCTTATTATTTTAGTAAATGCAAAGCACTATTTAATCTTTACGATATCAAGAAATGACTCAAATGCAGTCATACAAACAGTCGCTAATGATGTTTACAAAGACTTTAAAATTACATGGACTTGAATACAATGGCTCATGCTTCACGTAAGTGCATCAGACAGACTCAAAATTCGTCTGCTTTATATTACTCAATTTTTATGAGTTTTCGCAGTTGGGAGTTGTAGGGAATATCCCCTTTTTCCAACAACTATAAAATATGTTTGTACCGTAAAAACATTGAATCAACTGGAAAAGCCACGCTTTGTTGTTTAAGACTTTCAATCAAATTATAAGGGTCATAAAGCTGCTAATGCTAGTCACTTTGATCATTGTAATATAAGTACAAATAAGTTATTTTTTAACTCTCAGTACTATAACCATGGCAATCTCAATTTTAATATTAATCATGATCTATTTTCTTTATCCTACAATATGTATACAAATTTGAAAAGTATCTATTATGGTACAAAAACAGAGCCTATAATTAATTAAAACAATTTTATTACATATATGCCACTCATCATTATTGACTGTTCAAAACAAAATAAAGTTTTGAAAAGCGCACCAGTTAATGTGTGTTTGAAATTCGAGTCAAGAAATTATTCTCCGCGAGGAACAGCTGCTTACTATCTTACACTACATGATGGCATAGTCGAATATAATCCCGTTAGTGAGGATATGAGAAAACTTGTCTAAGCTTGCTCATAAGGAATAAAACAGTATTAGTTATTTTAGTCAGTTTATATTTTACTATGATGGAGTATGTAGTAGACTTGCAAGGCTTTGAGCAGCCTGGCAATACTTATGTGTTCAAAAAATTGGCAATTTTTTTATTAAATGAGAGCATTGAACCACATGTATTTCATTTTAAACTACCGTTTCCTCGGTGTAAGTTGAGTCTAAAGTATAAACGTTAAAATTAATGCTTTAAGCTTTACTTTCATAGATTAGATTAGAAATCTGGTAATATTAACTATACAGAAGTTGGAAACGTACTACGAAATAATCTTAAAGATATTTAGAAGATTCTTTGTCATTGGAGAATTGAAGAAAAGGTGGCTAGAGAGGTTTGATTTTCAAGTATATGACATAGATAATTATCCAGAAATAGAACTCCCAACATAAGCAACTACATGTTCTTATCATAACGGTGCGTATACATCCATGTGTGCCACCCACAATGATAAACGAATGAAAAAATTCTATTAAGCGATGGAGTGGGAAGCTGTCGCTGATTCAAAAGATACTATATAATTAAATTTTGATAGAAAGGTTTTTTTTTATATTTGCAATCACAGAACTCGAGATCTTCTACGCATGGTCAATGCCTTAGCATTCCAGTGTCGCGCGCATGATTTCAAATTTACTCAATTTCTAACAATATCCTCACGTGCATGATCCATTATGAAGTTATTTTTAAAAATAGAAAAAAGAATAACTATAGTAAAAGAAAATTTTGAAAAATAAAATAAAAAAGTTTTAAAAAAATTAAATATTTTGATTTGGTTCAACTATACTGTAAGTAAGACAAAAATCTTAGTTTTCTACAGTACGTCAATTCGTAACATACGAACTTTTTAGTAAAAGGTGAAACTTACAGATCTTTATTATAAACAACCAAATTTAATTTTTGTTTGTTAGTAACCAGTTGTTGGCCCAAAGGCTTTTTTTGCTTTTACTAACAGTATACTTTTGTTTTAAATCATTGACTTTGCCTTTTGGTGATAAGTGGTAACAAATAGTATGTGTGCAGCAGCAGTCATGTGTCCTACACTTAGCTGACGTTGACCGACTGTTTGAATTTATATGATATGTAATATAGTAGTAGCAAGTATTATTCGTCTTATTCTTTGACGTTCATGTATAGGTTTTCTAATACGTTGTCTATTTATTGACTGCTTGGCATTTAACTTTTTTATAAAAGCTTAAGCTATATTACCATAAAATAGAGTTTTTGATCTTACGATATTTAAACTAAGATAACAAATTAGTTAGGCCTTATCAGATTATTTAATCGATTTGGTAAAGCTGGAAATAATGAACTTTTACAAATGATTTGGATTGTAAGATTTTAGATTAAACTTGAACAATGTCTCAGTAATTTAGAATTTCTCTTAACTTAACTGACTTCTATAATTGTTGGTCCGCAACTGCTAGCGTGCAAGCCGTAATATCTTACTAAGTTGACCGCAACGATGATTTTAGTCCTACACGAGAGTACTGGTGGCGATGAGAATAATTAGTCTGCTGCTTTTAACGTTGGAATCCAAGCCGACGGTCCTGTTTTTCTTGTTTCTCTTTGTTCACTTTTAAGGGAATCTTTAATGGCCTGGCTTGCTCGAGCTTTTCTTACGCAGCTTAGTCACTAAACTAAGTGTTATATTTGCTTGAAATGCACACGTCTAACTCGCAGCTTAATCACCAAACTAAGTCTTACATTCACTTAATTGACGCAACAGGACTCACTCTCTAACCTTTATAGTTACTTTAGAGCACTTGATGAAGCAGAAAAGGTGATGATTGATATGTGCAAGGAGTTTTAATACTTTTGTATTCAAGAAGGACACGTCAGCTTGTGGATCCAAACGACCAATCAGAGCTCAACCTCATTCTCTTGATTGACATGAACACAGTTGTGGTGCAATAATTCTACAGTAAATGATGCTTGAAGTTGCTAATTTCTCGAATTTTTCATCAAGTGAAAGTTGATGTCTTAATTGTGTATGATATGGCTTGTAGATATACGCAGTAACGAATGTTGAAATTTTTGATTATCCACATTCTTGGATGTACTAGTGCACATTGATGTTATAAAATAAGGGCTTCATAAGATTGTTTAGAAATTGCAGGCGTAGTATCAAGTTTCATGATGCGAACTTGTTTGAAGTTAGTTGTGTGTCACGCGATTACAGAAACAGGTATACAGCTCAATTTGGGAAGATCGCTAAGCATTTGCTTTTTATAGTATTAAAAAAGAACTCTGTGTTTTGAAGTGATTAATATTAAGTCTATGATATGAGAATTCACAGTTTTATGGAAAATAAGAAGTTCTCAGTAATGAGGTAGATTTTAAGAACCAACAAGTAACAATTTTTTTGTTATCTATGATTTTTGTAGTATCTAAAAAGTTGATGGAATTATTGTTGTGTATCTTGTGACTAAGTTTCACTGTATTACGATAACAGCTAAGAACTTAAAGAATATTATCCATGGAACTTTATAGTTTGCACAAAATAGTATTATCTACATGTCTATAGTAAAAAAATGGTTCTAGTCCTGACCAAATCAGGAAAGAAAAATGGGGATAGTAAACCCATAGGGGTCCCATAGACTTCTCTCTATAAATTTTTGTCGAAAGCAAGAACAGGATTATCGAATGAAAATGTAATGATGTCCTTTATATAATCAAAAGGTATATGGCACTTTGAGATGTTATTGCTAGCTTTTCTATCTAAGCTATGGTAAACTTAATTCAATGTTTTATTGGTAATTAACAACTTTACATTCAATGTTATAAGGTAAAAGTCAACGGAAACTTTTAAATTGTTTATTATTATTAGTTATTTTGTACTATTAGTCAGACTAGAGTTAGATATCTATACTTCCTTCTCAAGATCGTTGTACAGTTTTTTTACAGATGATAAGTAAGACTTTTGGTTAGGGAAAAATTGGGTTTGAGAGGTATATCATGTTTATGTTCTTTTAAAAGCCCGTACTTCTTAGGGAGTGAACTATTAGTCAGGGTAATACTGACTATTTTATATTTCTAACTTAATGAATTACTATGATGAAATTTTTTTATTACAGAACATACATTATTCTGTAATTGTTTAAAAGGATGAGTATTATGTCTGCAGTACGTTTCGATCATGTAGTAATTCAAGCGTTGTTTTATGATAACTTGTTTTGCTCATTGTTACATTCAGTTGAATTTTGGCTGATTGTCTAAATGAAATATCATTATTATTTTTACAAAAATCTGTAGTTAGCATAATTTTTTATTGAAATTCCTTCTTCTGAAAAAACGTGTTTCTTGTTTTTTATATTATTAAGCATTATACTAAAACACGAATTTTTAAAATCATTTTTAGACTATTTTTTTAATTCTAAGGATTCTAAACAGGTTCTAATGGTTTTTGTAATTTAAACGCAGTCTTCTTCAGTCAAGTAGTTTGTTGTTATATTAATTTTCTTACTTTTATTAACTATCTCTATTATTTCGTTAGGAATTGCACGATCGCGACATCGTTGTGGTTATGCAAGTAATGATAGAACTTACTACTCTGATTTGTAATAAAAAAAAGAATAGGATTCTCTGGATCTCATAGAACTTATAATAATAAGATAAATATAGATGGTGATGATAATTATGTTAATACACCATGTTTCACCGTCAGCTGTTCAGCATCGTTTGCTTGAGCTGTAAATGAATTCAAGTACATAGTAGCCATACACGAGTAAATTTTACAAAGTATCACAAAATAAATAATAATAAACAATTAAAATTTTCTAAGTATTGGTACAAAATAATAATCTGTGTTTTAATTCACTTCTAATTCTTTTTCGTTTTGTTTGTTGATGTAATGAGCAGTTATATTCATTAAATTTATTGGCAATGTATGTACTATTGATTATTTATTTGTATTTATTTGTATGTTAAAGGTAATCTTAGTCCACAATATACAAAAATTATGTTGGTGATCTATTTGGCAGTTTAGAATAACAAACTTTTTTTTTTGGCAAACAATTTTATAATTTCATTAAGTCAGATTGCGGACATTTAAAGTCCAAGTTTATCTTAATTCTTAGTGGAAAATTTTACAAATCTAATAAGAATCAGATGTCATAAATTGTATAAAATTAACAGTTATAACAAAAACGACAAAACTAAATAAAACAACAATAGTGTTAATGATATAAGACTTTTCACAAATATTATGGAAAATAACTATACCACATATGTTTTTTTACTTAGTCCTACCAATTGTGAAATTCCAATAACGATATAATAAAGATCGTTCATGAAGGTCCAAAAAAATTTTATAACAACTTACAACTTAATTAAATAAGATATGGTTTCAATCACAAAAAGTAGAAAATCCTGTTTAAAATAATTGGAAATATTAAAGAGTGTAAAAATAAACTCATAAGCTTGTTTTTAAATGAAATACTTGATAATATCAAAAAGGAGAAACACGTACCACTTGAACTAGGATTTTAGCTCAATAATCAGACTTTTTAAGATTTCGTAAAAATTATAATTGTAGTTTATTTATTAAATCAGACAAACGTAACCTCAATCCTTTAAAAGTACACAAACCATATACATCTCTAAGACCCATTATTTCACTTATCAAAAGTCTTACATTTTTTCTATTAAAAATTCTGTAGAATGATGAATAGCAGGAAGTAAAAACTTTAAGATTTAATGTCATTTATAGTGGTTAATTTATCAACACCATAAAATAAGAAAAACCAGCGTGTGAGACTCGGACTCTCCCGATAAAAGCAAAGTTCCTGCATGTATATAGAAATCACACAGGTATACCATAAGTTATAAGGTTCGTAAACACATGAAAGTTTAATATGTATTTTTTTCACAGGTTACGGTAGTATATGTTTTCTCTACACATTTTTTATATATGAACGGCTCGGAAAGTTAATAGCCAGTAAGCATTTTTTTTCTTTTTTTTCAATCAAATCATAATTTAAATAACTTGAAACCGATTAAGTATGTCGTTTACAAAAATCAGCCCCCTGAGGTTCGATCGAGTCCTTCGATAATGCGATCGAGTATAAGTTTTAAGTGTCAGAGTTCCTTAGATGTTACGAAAACGTAATAAAATGTTACATACCGCCCCCTGGAAAGTAAAGTGACAATAAAAACTTAAACTTGATCGCGATATCAAAAGACTTGATTGGACCCCTGATAGGACTTGTTCCTCTGCCAGAGAGTGCGCAAAAGTATATGCACATTGCGTAATAATATTTGCGCAGCAAAGTAAACGTGCAAATGCCCATAGACAGATTAAGTGTCCTTCTTGTGCGTCACTTAATATGCACATACACGCGTATTCAATGCTTGCTCTCTCTAGTTATTTCATTGAAGCTTATTATTCAAATTTGCCACCAATTTTCGATTAGTTATATATTTACGGCCTGGGTTGGATGGGTATGAGAGTCGACTGTATGCATGTCAAACAAAAAGTGCTTTCATTTTCAGCAAAAAGATCTGCTTACAAAATTGTTTCTTGCATTCGATACGCAATTACATTCTCTTTATTTTGGGGTTTTTTTGGAGCCAGTAAATATGGTAGTGCACGCTTTCATTTCCCACATTCCAGCTGATGGATCCCTGCACTGGTTGACACTCTCTTTCTTTCTCCCTCTCTCTCTGTCTCTCACTGTTGTCACCATAATATCCCGTACTTCCCCTTTCCTACAAGTGCACGCTTTATTCTTACACCTTCTGACTGATAGATTACTACACTGGCTAGCTCTCTCTCGCTCTGTGTCGCCACTGGTCCTGGTATTTCTTAAAAGTATCCCACTTTGTAATTCCTTCCACGTTAACTGGGAAGTTATAGAATACGACGTAAAATATGTAGTCTAACCCATACAGTTATGTTTATAATGTGCCCAATCCCAAATTTTCTTTAATGATTTAAATTCCTGTGCCTGCATCTGCATCAGAAGTTACCTTTTCATCTTACTACTATGAACCTAGTAACTGTACTGATGGTGGCATGTGCTCTGTTTTCACAATTTTTATGGTTTTTTTGGTATATGTGTTATTTTATTGCCACACTCTGAAAGCTTGAGATTTTAATTTACTCTATGTAAACATGGCACTTTTCTCTAATTACTCCTTTTGCAGGCTCTTCTACCTTTTTTGCGTTTGCTATGTCAATGTGATAGAGTGTTTTTATATTTTGCTGTGGTACGTTCTATTTTTCTCTGCACTGCGTTAGTACTAAAGCTGTTGTGGTGCATTTCTATCTCCACGGTTCTCTCTTTCTCTGTCATCTGTGGCTCCTCTGTCAAACATTCTTTCTTGATGGACACGCTTTTCTGTCTTTTCTGAAGATTCAAAAATATATGGCTTCCTGTACTTGCTAGTGCAGTTGTGGATAGGTCTAAGAAGGTTGGTCTTTCTACGTGGGACGAGCCACTGCTGTAAATGCCACTCTTTTTAAACTCTCTAGTTCTTCGCAAATTTTTTTTATTATGCTTTCTAAATAATGACTGTTTTTGCCGAGTCACAGCTTCCCGTTTTCTCAGAGAAACTGGATAATTTTAAATTAATTCCTATGAGGTTACGTCTGACTTACTCCTAAAGCATGCAAATGAACCGCAAGTCCGCATGGTTCTGGGGTTAAGATATTTAATGAAACGTTGATTTTTCAATAGTTTACAACACATTTACAAATGGGAAAATAAAAAAAACAACTAAATATAGCAGCTCGAAGTTGTCTGTATAAAAAAAAGGTGAGTAAGAAAGACCAGGAAAATGAAAGAGAGAAAGAAAAAAAGGTACTATCATGCTAGACAAAACTCGTGCAAAAGGTAATAAAACTCGTGTGAAAAAAACTCGTGCAAAAATACTCGTGCATTATACGCGCAGTCTCGTGCCCTTGCCTGACGACAAGAGTCTGCACTTGAACTAGGAGGATCCTACCTGAATGCACAGCTGAACTGTGACCCCGACCCGGGTGGCCACCCTTTGCATATGAATTAGGACTCGCGAACCCTGAGGCGTCAAACTCCTTGAATTCTTGAAAGCCAACTTCCCGGTGGTCTTGTCTCGTCTCTCGCGCTGCCAATATCGCACCTCGCCTTTCCTGGCAACTGAGATGAAACGCGTTGCGTCGAGGAGAAATCGAATTACGGCGCTGACTTCTGAAGCCTTTCCACCGTATTAAACAAGGCAAGGAGCGAAAAAAAATGTTGCCCGATTCTTGAGGAACAACTAGCGAGCGTGCGCATCCAAAGATTGCAGAGAATGGAGAGAGAGAAAAAACCCCCTTTTTTTACTGTCCTGAACTACAACGCTAGCTGCCGATTTTTTCCGTTGCCAAGGTGACGATTGCATGTTCCAATGACATCTGAGAGGCCACCACCGCTTGCTTTTATTTCGAACATCAGCCTAGCCGTGTTGTTTCGTTGAACACGAAACAGTGACTTTCATTATTTTCTGCTACTTTACTTCTCATGCCCTTCTACTCTTCTAGTAAAGCAGGTAAGGTGGATCCCTTAAAAATATCGGAATATCTCAGTTTTGTTTGTAAACCTATTTCTTATGTCTGACCTGCAAATATTTCTACCATTTCCCAGTCCTGATCTGTTTTTTTGTATCTCCTTATACACAGGAAATACAGGGTAAGTATATATCCAATCGTATTCCATGATAAAGAATGTCGTTCTAAAAAATGTATATGTATCGGATGAATGTTGTCTTACATCATATAAGATAAAGTCCTTGTTTACCAATATACCATTTAATTAGGTTGTAGATAGCTTATACCGATGGGCTAGCAATTTTAATCTAAAGTGCCATTTACCTTTTTATAGTACTACAAGTATTACTAATTTCTTATTTGATGATTCTTTTTCATTTTCAACAATAATTTCTTCAAGCACATTGACGGAACCCCTAGAAGCTCAGCAGTTCCACTTATCTTTGCTGATTTTGTAAAGACTACTATAAAGAACTAATAAAGAACCAATGCCTACGAATATTAAAAACAAAACTCAGTTGCATCCCTTTATTTTACTATAGATATGTAGATGATGCAATATTGTGCGTACCATTATGTTTCATAGTTGATAAACTTAAGGTTTTTAAGTTATCATGATACATCACTATTTATTAATAAGGTATATAACAATAACACCATTAAATTTTTATATGCTACCTAATTATAGAAAACAACAACAAAATTATTAGTAGTGGGTTTTTCAAAATCTGTCTTACATGACAGAATATTTCATTTCTTACTAAACAACTTATTAATCTTAGAAAAGAAAAGGTTACTAATCTATCCCAAAAACTAATGATAATACACTTTGTATCCTACTACGTTTTTGTAACAATAAAACTAGTTTGTTAGATTAAATCAGTACAGTTTATAATTTTAGATGTAATAATTGTGTAATTGAATACGTGAGGCAATCAGAATACCTGGTAAAGACTTAATATAGGGAGCACACTTGTACTCATAGTAATTCAGAATAACAAAAGGAAATATTTGCATGATTTCGTTAACTTATACCACGAGTTCCCAATTAAATTTTTCATCTATTCTAATATAAAGACTTACATAGACTCTTATTAGCTATTGCTCAACATCATCGCATATACGCTGTCAACGACATATTATGAGTGCAATTATGTGTATTCTTGGTTTTATAGACTAACATACTATAGACGGCTACGCAGTGTTAAATCATAGTCCACAATAAGTCATGTGCATATTTTTCTTGTGTTATTTTATGCTTATCTTATTCTAATAATATATTTATATGACCTATACTAATACATGTTAAACATTTTTTTATACGTTTATACACTAGAAATAAGTAATTTACGTGTAATTATCTTGATTGCATATTTTCTATAATATCTATTTGTTTCATATTTCAACGTTATACATGATAGCAATAGTTATTATTGCTTATTATTTATTCTATTATAATTTGTAAAAATTACCATCGTATACCTACTATGTATATGTATTAATTAATTGTTCGACCTGATGATGCGAAACAGCTGTTGCTGGCTATCAAGATAACTAGCATCACCATCATTATATAATGTATATAGTCATTTGCCCTATTGGATTAAAAATTTTGATCCTCATCTTGTTATTATTTGTGGCGAAGAGTTAAGTTTTATATTTTACGTCCTGTTAAAAAATTATAACACTATGCTTTGTTGTTACATTAGATAAAGTTAATAAGCTAATATAATTTTCAATTTTTTTTAAATATTTTGTGAACAATGAGACTGTATGTGCAACACAAAGTTAATTTATTTATAATAAAAAAACGTTTTTTTAAAATAATGCTGCTTACTTCCCTATAATTTTTTCATTCTTCTCAATCTAAATCCACCAGTTCAAAAGTTTGATCTTGTGATTTACTTTTAGTCTTTGCAAAACCTGAAACTAAGGAAAGTTTCTTTTTTTATAAAATAAATAGTAATAAAGCTGTATTTTTTGTATTTTAATGTATTTTTAGTGTACAAACTATTTTATTACGTTTGTGTCAATAATTCATCAAAAATCACCACTTGCTAATTGTAGCTTGATTTTACTAATGTTAATACACTCTCAATCTGTTATCATAACTATATGAATATTGCTGTGATTTTTGTCTGCCTATGTATTTTTTGTTCAAGTATTTGATAACAAAAAGTGACCAACAAGCTTGGGATGAGAGGTAAGAACTTCAATTAAGGACGTTTGCTAGCACAACGCACGGTTGACATTGAAAATTTTCGTGTTTTGTTGTCTTTAGGTTGTTAAACATAGATGTTGTTTGATTTATTATAAAACTGTCATTTGCAATTATTCAATTGAAAATTAGCCAAAATTTGTAGTTCAATAGTTTACTGACAGCAAATAAAACAATGTGAGTAACATTATCATATGACTAGACAGAACCACAACACATAGTCACTTTACAAACTACATAAGCTCTTTCTGCTTTGACAGTATGCTGACAACGTGATGTTACTCGCTTTGAAACCTTGTTTATTTTGCCATTTCAAATACTGGTGTAAGCTTTTGCTTTTAAATTTCGTATGTTTGGTCATAGTCATTGCAATTTCTACAATTTAAACATTTTTGCTCCTTATAAGTTTGTAAACTTTTATGATTTAACATATATTACGCATTAAATTCTTAAAAGTCTAGAAATTACACACTTTTTTGATATCCAATGGTGCCAATACACTTTCTCAAAAAGAGTATTAGTAGAATATAGCTATAGTTTGTTAGCAGTAACACCAGCACTTTTAACTCAAAACGACATCATAGTTCTATTTTAAAATGCTAATTATAAAACAAGTTAGACTTAAAATAAACATGACAAAAAACTTAAAAACAAGTACAACGAGAGTTTTATAAGTATATTGTCGTCATAAAACATTAAAGAAGATTAATACTGTTAAGAAATAGGTAAATGTTAATAAACAGATACACTTGACTAAATTTTATTTTTAAACACTTGATGAAATAAAGCAGCTTTTAGATAAATTTATTGTACCATTATTTGATTTTTTCACAGAGCATCTCGTTCAAAGCATTTCAAAAAAATGCCCAAGTCTTCCGAATCTATTCGGATCCACTAGAACATACATTTATACATATATAATTGTGGGACTTCAGTGAAACAACATTTGTTGTAGTGGATCCAAATAGATTCAAAAGAATTGGGCATTTTTTTGAAATGCTTTTGGAAAAGATGTTCTTCAAAGAGATCAAATAATGGTATCATATACTTATCTAAAAGCTGCCTTATTTAATGAATATATAAGACTATTTTTCTTTTAAGACAGCGTAATTAATACAACAATATTGCGTTGGTCGGAAATTAAAGTTTCATTTATTAATAACATAACATATTTAAAACTATTTAACAAGATAAGATCTTACCTAAAATTAGAGAAACGACATTTAAAGTTTATTTTTAAGCTATCGGTTCTCTTACACAATCTTAAGTAATATATAATATGAGTCTCTTTCGGGTGCACCCTACAAACGTCTTACTTATCGAGCCACATCCAAGCTATTATCTCTCTATTGTGTGATGGGGCTCTTTATCTTGACTAACACCTCAAAACGCCATAATCTATTAATGTGGTGTGAGCATTTACGTAAAGAACTGAATTTTCTTAACATATGTATTATTCTTTTGAATGTCATCATGTTAGTTGTGCGTGCGTTTGATGTGCAGTATATTTCTTTTAGTAAAGCAGGTTACAACTCTACATCTGCAAACTACATTCGTCATAAAAATGAAATAAAATTCACTTTTTTTTTCTTATATCTTTATTCTTTTTAGTCAGCCCCACACTGTCTCACCGTTTTCTTCACAACTTTAAGAGATGTTAAAACATCTCTCTACCTGAAAACATCTCTCTACCTTACTTAACATTTACTTCACTTATCACATACATTAAAATTTAATAGAAATTCTTGCTGCTTGTACTGTATATCTTTTTATCTTGTTTCCTCATATATTAAACTTAATCTGATAAAATTTTTAGGTGAGAGACAGTCTACCCCTTTCTTTCCGAATGAGATGCTTAGAAGCATGCAAACACCTGCTTCCTTCACAAAATATTGTTTTTTATCTGTTTAGCTCAATGTGTACATTATTACTTAATTAAAATGTTTATTTTCTTCATTACAAATCAGCTCCTACTATTCTCTAATTTTTTAACCCAATACACTTACTGTAAAAATAACTTTTCCCTGTATCTAATGAGCTAATACAATGCGCATATTTGAACTCATAAAGCTGCTAAAAAAACTGATTACGTAATTTATTCCTAAGTATACAAACAAATTTTAACCAAGGGTGTACAGAGTAGTCACTAATTAATAATTTATAAATCTAACATACTAAAAACTTCTACTACGAAAAGGACTGATTAAATGAGGCTTATTAAATATTCATTTCCAGTCTATAAAATAATAGCTTTCATTAATATATTTCTCAATTCAGTATAGTAACTGACGGTTATTTGTAAAAATGTCACTCTTAGTTTTGTATGGTTGTACATTCTTTTTTTTTTACAAAATTCCGAATTTCTTCCTGAGCTAAGCTTTTAATTTGAGAAAGATTTCCACGTTTAATTGGTATTGAAACGTACGAAAGTATCAGTGAGGCGGCTCTGAGCTTCCTCTCAGCATATCTCGTAACAAGAGACCTTAAGGCCGAGAGAAAAAAAAAGAACACTGAGAAGAGGCTTCCAGGGTAGTATATTATAACCCTTAAAAGGAAACACATGCGTGACTTCGTCTTATTACAGCCTTTTTTTGAGCAAAGGTCTTTAACGTAGTAAATTTTTTCGGTTTGATTTTCTTATTAATTTATTAAGTATTAAGTAAAATTCCACCGAGAAACACACATAATGCAGTGCCGTGGAGATACGACAGTTAAAAATCAAGAGGCTTAGGCTCTAATGTTAGAGGACATTACCCGTCGTAGTCTACTAACAATGGTGACAAAACTCATAAGCCAACAGGGCTTGAGAAGTCATTTCAAAACATTATATTATCAAAGTAGACATATGCCGCGTACTAAAGAAAAATATTTTTGAATGTATTATTTCTGATAGTTTGCATATTATCAAGCACGTAAATATGTAAATAAGTAATGTAATTATAACTGTTACTTTTTAGGCAATAGAAAAGAAGAGACACTTGTTAGGTCAAGATAAGGTTGAGAGATGGTTTTTAAAACTTATTTATTATTTTTTTCGTTCCCCTTTTTTTGGGTTTTTTTTGATAAATGAAGCGAAAATTGCCAGAGACAAAGTGATTTTATCATGCCTTACCTCAGAAAAATTTTTTTAGAGTAACGAATTATTCAAAAAAATAACTCTAAAGTAGAGAAGTAGAGAAGAAAAAAGTAATTTATAACACGAGAATTTCAGGAGTTAGACGAAAACAAGGAGCTGCAGAAATCCAAGGAAGAAGGTAACAGTGTCTCTCAATAAACAGAAAATCATAAATTGGGGTGGGTACTTAAAGCCAGTAAACTCGAAAGAAACTAAATAACAAGACCTTGACATGACATCTATCAAAGTAAACACAAACTAAAGTGAATTAAAGCGTTAACTTTTAAGGTACATTCAACCTACGCGTAAGGCACCAAAGCTATTTAAAAAGGGGTCAAGATGCATTCTTTTAATAGGATGCTGTTGTCTTGAGCGAGCAAAACTAATACATTTAGGGAAACCAATTCTACAGACACCCAAAACATATATTCTTCTGAGGATACTAACTGTAACGTTGCGACTAGCAGGGACAAAATAAATGACAAAACATTTAACGCAGAAGCATAAAAGACAGATATGAGGCAGTAAATGCTTGGACAAAGCAATTGCAAAAAATGAGTCCCATTAGATAAGGAAACTAAAGCAATCGCAACGGGGCTTTTGATAAAGGAAAAATTAAGAAATGACTAAAGAAAAAAAACAGCTAATTTATCAGGCAAAGAGATAACTACCATAGAATGAACCAGGCCACCAACAACCAACAATAAAGAGGATAAACTAAAGGATGCGAAGCAGGATAAACAAGGCAGAGGGAGTGAAACTAGGCTGTATCAGATACGAAAAAACAGATCAGAACTAGGAAACGGTAGAAATATTTGCAAATCAGACATAAGAAATAGGTTCACAAACAACACTAAGATATTTCGATATTTTTAAGGGATCCACCTTACCTGATTTAGTCGAAGAGTAAAAAGGCATGAGAAGTAAAGCAGCAGAAAATAATGAAAGTCATTATCTAGAAAGCATAATAAAAAAAAATTTCCGAAGAACTAGAGAGTTTAAAAAAAGTGGCATTTACAGCAGTGGCTCGTCCCACGTAGAAAGACCAACCTTCTTAGACCTATCCACAACTACACTAGCAAGTACAGAAAGACATATATTTTTGAATCTTCAGAAAAGACAGAAAAGCGTGTCCATCAAGAAAGAATGTTTGACAGAGGAGCCACAGTTGACAGATAAAGAAAGAACCGTGGAGATAGAAATGCACCACAACAGCTTTAGTACTAACGCAGTGCAGAAAAAAATAGAACGTACCACAGCAAAATATAAAAACACTCTATCACATTCACATAGCAAACGCAAATTGACAGAAGAGCCTGCAAAAGGAGTAATTAGAGAAAAGTGCCATGTATACATGGAGTAGATTACAATTCCAAGCTTTCAGAGTGTGGCAATAAAATAACACAACTACCAAAAAAACCATAAAAATTGTGAAGATAGGGCACATGCCACCATCAGTACAGTTACTAGGCCAATAGTTATAAGATGAAAAGGTAACTCCTGATGCAGATACAGGCACAGGAATTTAAATCATTAAAGAAAATTTGGGATTGGGCACATTATAAACATAACCATATGGGTTAGAATACACATTTTACGTCGTATTCTATGATTTTCCAGTTAACGTGGAAGGAATTATAAGGTGGGATACTTTTAAGAAATACCAGGATCAAGTAAGCACTGCTCACAAAACGATTAGATAAGATGACGTAGAGATGTGACTGTAAGAACCAGAGTGTTTTAAAATACCTTTGATATCGAAAAAAATTATAAACGTGCAAATGAAGAACAGCAGAAATAAATTAAAAAGTGGCTGGGTACCCCTCCAAGAGATAGAGAACAGAGTATTGTTTTAATACTGTTGCATGGTGACACAGTCGATCCAACATGGATTGTTTGGTCCAAATCTTAAAAAAATCATCATTGGATACATAAGGGGCTTACTACTGTAGATAGAGTATTATTTCAAAATTGAATAAGAAATTATAAATAATTAGTAAAAATATAATAGAGTAAAAAGTATGGGATCATATTATAGACAGAAGTTCCCTAACAAATAATCAAATATGGACGAACTAGATCAATAAATTTAATAAATTATGTTGACGCACAAATTGAACAAGTTACAAAATCAATAGGTAAACCGTAATAAGAGCTTAAGGTGTATCAGTCTAGATGTGTGAGTTCATTCAAGGCGAATATTGAAGGAGTGATCTCCTCTGCCAACTGGTGGCCCCTGCATGGTTACACGAGTCAGCGCAAGGCTGGGGAAAGCAAGCCGACGCCTGGTAGATGAAATCAACTACCACTTGAAGTACTTTAGTGATGATAATTGTTGCAAATTATGTATTCGGGTAGGGACCCTAATTTCGAGAAGAGAAACAGGGTTAATTAGATGAGATGGAATGTGATGAAAGTGGGAAGACGATATCCACTGAGTAGGGTGTAATAGACGTGTGATTGGTATGATATGTGATGATGTGGTTGAATGCGGATGTGTGGAGTGTATCTAACCCACGATGATGGTGGATATATGTAGACGAAGATGCGAGGTGGATGATAATTAGAGTTTATGAAACGAGTAATGTATGGATGATAACATGTTTGTAGACGTAAGGTGAATGAGTTGAAACGTGTGCGAGGATAAGCGAGAGGGAAAGAGATATGTTATAAGCAAGGTGAAGATGGTGCAGATGGTGTAGATGTGACAGGTATAGACGTGCAGAGGGGTGAAAGAAATACGCAGAGAGTAATTGTGATGAAGGTGATTTCAAGTAGAGAAGCATTAGATATAGAAATGAAAAGTAACACGAGTGAGAGGTGAAAGTGTTTAGATGACAGCAAGGATGAGCAAGACATTGATGGATAAGCGATGAATTAAAAAATGAGAATGAGATATGCAGAGGCACAGCACGAGCACGAGACGTAATTAATAAGATATGTGGTAGTGTAAAAGGAGTAAGTCATGAAATGATTTGGTAGAGGACATGTGATGTGGATAATATAATCAATTTGAATGGAGATGGGATAGAAATAAAATATAAAAGGACTTAACATCTCGACGACAATGTCCTGAGTCCTGGGGCTCGAAGATGGTGGCAAAGATATCCTGCAGATGGTATAACCTGTAAGCTGCAAACTTCAAGCACTAAGCGAAAGGTATCACAATGCTTTTTATTCAGCGTATCAGTGAAGAGAGAGCGTGCAATGAAAAAAGTCGACACCTGAAGCCATGTCATTTCTGCGACCGCGCTGACAAGCATTGAACCTATCAGCGGTGGGTGCGAGCATGAGCGACGCTCCAGAGAAAAAGAAGTGTATTCGTTTTTGAAATTGGGATAAGGTTTTTCTCCAATTATGTCTCTCGGCGGAACTAAGACTTTATTGATACAAGTAAGAGATGAAATATAGTCACATAATGTATTATGACTAACGACAAAATAAAATACGTGCTTGTTCTAAGAGTAAAGCAACTTGACTACAAAGAAGTATATATAATACAATGAAAAAGATTGGGAAGGACTATGTGGAAGGAGTGGGAAAATCAGTTATAAGGTTACTTAATAAATAAATAAGTGATGACGAAGAAGAAACAAAAAGTCTGGTGTAGGATAAATAGTAAATAAATAATGTTACTAGGAAAAAAAGATTTAACATTCTGTAGGTACAGCAGAGTTTAACAATGAAGAAAAAGAGGACGCAAAACTGACTATATCAAACCCTGACACGTTTGGCCTTGTCAGGAAGATTCTTAGGCAACATACCTTGAAAAGCATCAATTATAACGTCACATACGTTCATCACGATAAAAAAAATATGGAGTTCTACTAGTAACTAAGAATCAAATGAAAATAAAAGTAGAGAAAATGCTCCAACAAAAAATCATTAAGCCATTCACCTTTACATACAGTTAAAAAATTTGAACATATTAATAAAGGCAAAAAACCAGGGCCAAACAACAAAAAAAAACCTAAGGGGCATTTACAGACTTATGATTACTAATAGAAGTAACAACGCATTTATATTACCCACTACCGTTTAGAAATGACATATGAGATAAGCTAACGTAGGTATCTTACATTGTTAAATACCGAGTTAATACGAATTATATTACAACTAAAATCTATCCATCCATCCAATTCGGATAAGACGTATTGTGAACATAAAGCATGCTTATATGACGACATGAGCTTATACGTCATTTATATGTGTCTGTGTAATAGCTTTAAGATGAATGTTCGATAATATAGTGACATTTGGTAACATATGCCAACCACTTTGTAAGAATGTACGTATATATTGAAATCGTATCATTTGTATGAATAAATAAATCATATTGTATGTATGAATAAATAATTTACTTGCGCATTGATTGTCCACTTCTAATAACACTGACTCTCAAACTTGTAATTAACACACTATTTTATTATATTCAAAATTAGTTGTGATATCCCTAGAAGGACTAATTTCAAAATTTGTAAGCTTACTGTCATGATTGAATTTGCATTTGCTGTTCTTATATTGCTGATGCGAGCTTTCATCATCACTGACCCAAAAAACTCAATCGCACTTGTCAGAAAAATGCGTTTGGTACTGTTGTATTGTTATTTTCTAATATATGAAATCATAACATGTAACATCATCGTGCAAGCTTACTGTTTTGCTGTCAACACAATCTGCAAGAACATCGCTCATTGGTTGACCTAATTCAACCAAAAGCCTCTTTTACTCGCTCTGACGCTATAAAAACTCACCATCAAAATAAAAAATCACTCTTTTCACGTCTGTCACCTGTCCTCTTAAGTTTTAGTCTACTTTTGACTCCCACGACTCGCAAGTACCTTATACAGGTAAGTCATAACGTGTTAGCTGAGACAACATGGGCACAGTTCGAGAGCATCAATAATATAAGACTACGCTGAGAAGCGAGGTGCAACGAAAAAGACCCGCCGAACGTAGTTCCGGAAATAGCAGAGACGGCAGAAACCGCAACCCCTTATAGGCCACGAACTCATTTGTGTAGTATAGGTTATCACTGGAAATTACTGAAGGAAACATTAGGAAACTTTGAAGCAGCAGTAACAACAGTCTGTGATATATGTTAGTTTTTCATCAGTAATATAATTAATATCAAAATCTATGAAGTGATCCGAATGGACTGTATCTTAGAGAATACCTGCTTTGAATTTTTTAATAAAAGAATTAAAAATTCAACATTGATTAAAACATACATATTATTTGAATAACTTTTTTTACTTGACTAAAAAGAGCAAATGAAGCTCACGAGCTGAATTCTAAGACACCTATAAATAACATAAAAATAAAACAGTTAAGACCATAGTTTAAACAAGTCTGGTCATAACAACATGACTGTAGTTTGACCTCAAATCAAAATTTTTTAAGGTCAAAGTATATGGAGATAATGCATGTAAGACAGCACTTTTAGGCGAAGATAGACATTATAAATACAAGGACTTGCTGAACACATTTTTCAGGGAAGTTGCACGAACACTCGTGGGGTTACAAAGTCATGCAACATAAGTGTATCGTAACGACATAATGTTTTGTACCCCTTACCTTTAAAAACATGGAAGACAATGCATAAAACTGTTGCAACGGCTGGCAGCTATGAATCTTATGATTGAACCCAAATATTGATCGTTTCTTATAAATAAGTGAAGGTGCTGAGTCACATTGTTAGAAATGGGTATAAAAAAGTGATCGAAAGACACTTACAGGGGCTGGAAATCACCCTCAACCTCCAAATGTAAGGGAAGAATAACACTTTTTAAAATTCTTAGGCTACTTTAGGCAGCTTATTAAACTTCACGCACGAATAGCCTATCCTCTGTCAAAACTTTTACAAACGGGCACCACATTTAAATGGAAAGATCAATAGAAGCAGGTGCTTAAATCCCTCAAAGATAAGCTTTGCAGTGGACCTGTATTTATTTTCCAAGATATACAGAAACCATTCATCGTGATTACAGATGCATTGGATCGTGCGCTAAAAGAAATTCTAAGTCAGGTAGGTATATAAAAAAAAGATAGACCATGGGAATATGTGGAATGGTTATGAGAACTAGAAAGGCTTCGTTATTTTACGTATAACACAGAGCTGCTGACAATTGCATTTACTGAAGAGAGATATAGACCTTATTTGTATGGATGCATCAAAACATTTGCACTTACCAAGAAAGCCAGATGTTTAATATAATAAAGTTAAAGCAGAACTTTAAGGTTATGAATTTAATGTTATACATTGCCTAGGCATAACGAATACGTTACCTGATGTTTTTACACAAAGCCTGATATTACACAATACAAACTAACCCAGAACTTCGTAGACCAGTGCTGTATTAACGAGCCAACCAATAGATGAATACAGGGTAATGCAACATCGATAGACCTCAGCTAAATTTTTTAAAGTTCGAGCAACAAAGAAAAAAAAAGAAAAACTGAAAAAGGTAAGCATCGAGTGTACAAGCATAAAAAAATCTTATAACAACATGAAAAGAAAAGACGAAGGAACAAAAAGATACCAAAGACATTATACAAAGTTATAAAACCTTAAACGAGAATACTTTTTCATAGTCAGAAGAACCAGCCAAAAAAAAATAACTGAATTGATAAACGCCATGAAACGTGAATGGCATAACGGGTCCAACTTTTATTTAAAAAAAAGTTTCTTTCACAATAGCTGACAAATGAAAAGTAAAGCTACTCAGAAAATAAATCAGGATTCAAGAAAAAGAGTAAAAGTTACAAAAATATCCACAATTTTACAAAGACGAATTGAAATACGGAAAGCACAAAATTTACACTTAGATACACTACGCAGACAGAGACTCTACTTCATAGTCATGTCACAAACAACTAAATTGTTAAAGGACATGCTAACAGTGAATCGTGATTCATCATCAAAAGAAACTATGGAAGGCAATTCAGTAATAATTATCATAAAAGTTAATCAGCTAAAAGGACAAAGAAAACATGAAACGAAGCACTAAATCGTCAATATTTACGAAAGTAGAAACAAAGCTTAGTATTTATATTCTATTAAAAAATAAGAATCCTGTAAAGTACAGAAATCCTTAACAGAAATTTAAAAAAAAAAAGCAAATTTATGATTCATCAAAACATCAAAACAGGGTTAAAAACTAGTCTCACAACAGGTCATACAACGAGTCCCAAAACAGATATAAAAATGAGTCTGAAAACCGATTTAGACACAAGTCTTGAAATAGGTCTCCTAATTAGTCTAAGCATGGGCCTTAGAACCAATCTCGAAACAAGTATCGAAGCGAATCTCAAATTAAGTTTTAAAACGGGTCTCAAAATAGTCCCAACACAAGTGTGAAAATAAGTCATAAATCAGGTTTTAAGACAGGTCTTAAAACAAGTCCCAAAACAAGTCTCATAACGAGTTTCAAACCAGGTCTTAAAACGAGTCTTATAACAGGTTTTTTAACGGGTCTCAAAACGGACTTCACAACAGGTCTCAAAACAAGTCTTAAAACGAGTCTCTAATCAGGTCTCATAATAAGTCTTAGATCAGGCCTCAGAACAGGTCTCAAAGTGGTTCCTAAAACAGGTCTCAAAACAGGTTTCATAACAAGTTTCGAACAAGCCCGAAAATTGGTTGCATTTCCGATGATTGAGTGCTACTAAAATACTGTCAAAGTACTATCGAATTACTGCCCAATTACTGCTCAAGTGCCGCACATAGGCTGCATAAGTACTTCTCAAGTGCCGCATAGTACTACTGAAATAGTACTGAAATATTACACATGTGCTATATAAGTAATACTTACGAATTTTCTCAATAGCGCAAATATTACTCAAAGTACCACTCGACTAATGCTCCAATTGCATAGATTTACCATTGATTCACTGCTAAAATGACACTGAAGTCAGTTAAAAGTATGGCAACAGTAATACGTTATCTTATTAACGGTGCATTGATGCCCTAGCACTACTTTAAAATAACACTATTACCATAAAACTGCCACTGAAGTTCCCGTTAACTAACGTACAAGTGGGACTTAATTACAGCTAAAGTACTGTTCAAGTACTACTCAACTTATGACTAAGTCTAGCACAAGTAATAATCAAGAGTCACTTCTCTGCTCAAGTCCCACACAAGTCCTGTAAAAATGCTGCTTCCCAGTTGTTTGAGTGCCTGCCAAGTGATTCAGTATTGATTTAGCCTTAAATATTATACACACATTACTTCAGTAAAAATGCTCGTGAAAAAAAATAATAAATAAAATTTTTTAATTTCAATTATTATTAGGATAGTAACCGTTACAACCGATTTCTTATTTAGAACTAGTTTCAGAAACCCGGTATGGAATTATTATTTATATCCATCGTAGAAATATATATCTTCAAAGCTGTTTTGCTCTTAACTGGTCACTTGGTATAACATGCTTTAAAAATTACTAAGGCCAATAAGGACAATTTAAGTCTTTCTAAAGTAGATGTTTTCGAAATAATCAAAGTTCTTTCTACCCATTACACAATGAGTTATTTAATTTTTTTAATCGGTAGCTGTTTTTAATAAATTTTCAAAAGCTGAGAAGATTCTATAGAAAAATTATTCTGTTAACTGTTCTTCTATAGGTATATACAAATACTCCACATACATGTATAGACATACTAGGATGTCCAGGTAGGGCCAAGCTTTTCTCTCGCAGCTTTACATCGTCTAACGCAACGCATTTGCCACACAAAGACTAGTATATAATAAAAATATATGACAGCTACAATGCTTACTGAAAATAACTTCTCATAGGGGTTCTTCGATTTTTTTCTGGCTCATATATTATCTTAAAAATGTGGACTTGGACGGTTTTATTTTCAAGTTTCTTGTCTTATTTCACTTTTAAGTTCTTAATCCATTTGGTGATATTAAAAGAAAAAGAGAGAGATCACACGCACTCGCTTGCTACTGTATAGTACATATGGGGAGAATTTTCTCAACTGCCCTAGCGCCACCACAGACAAGCTGCATGAGAGCAAAAGGACGACTTTTTTATCTCGTCGTTTGGGCCTGAGAAAAATGTTTTAAAAATCACAAAAGAATCGATCTCTATGCAACTTTTTCTTAGTTTTCAATGGCACTATCAGTTTTTACAGATTCTTACTTTATAACGTATAAAAATGCCAATGTTGGTGAAAATACGTTAAATCTCATGATGTATAATTTTTAGAATTTTTTTGACTGTCTAGATCACAAGATAAGACCATTTTACAAAAGTAAAATCAATAAAAGAAGCGGGTTTTTTGATATTTTCATGTATTGGACCAATGAATGTCTGGGTGTAAGGCACCGCGCGGCACGGGCGGCTGTTACACACCCACCGCCACTCCTAATGCTGCCACACACCGCGAGGCATTATTTTTATTTATTCCGAGTACAAACAAGTACAACTAACTTTAATACTGATTAGGAAAAAATCTGTCTTTGTATTTTGTTGATACTCTTTGTTTACAATGATTAAGATATTTTTAATTTCTGTCGTAAGTTGCATTTTTTTAATTCCGTCTATTTCGAAGTAATTTGCCTGTTTCACGTATTATTATTATAATTATTATCATTACTATTTTTATTATTATTATTATTATTATTATTATTATTATTATTATTTTTATCATNTGTATTATTATTATTACAGTGATCTAAAATAGAGCTATGGTAATGCATCCTTTAATGCCAGCTATTTAATTCTTATATATTTTACTTTTCACAATCAGTATTTAAAATGGTTGTCTGCTGCAATCTCTTAAATAAAGAGAACCATTACGTTAACAAAAGTATAGTAAAATTTTTGCAATTGTTGAAAGAAAAATTTCCGTTATCTTAACATAAGGCTATGATATGCTTACAGTGAAAAATTTTGGCTTCCTAACTAAAAAATGAAAAGAAACGTTTGCATTGTCAAGTGATCAGAAGGAAAGAATCACACTGCTCTCACTCACCTTATAATTTTGTAATTGACGCGATCTGATGGAAAAACTTGGATGCACCGAAAGAGAAGATTAAAAATCCTTGGATTTAGTTGCAAAATATGGAGTTTTAACGTCACCTGATAAAAAAAAAGGGTAAGGTATTTTCAGCTAATAATGAAAATCGTATAAAAAATTCTTACTAACAAGATAATGTAAGTCATCTAATGCCAGATGTAAGATATTGCATTTATTTAAAGTAAGATGATAGTGATTGAACAAGCGTTCAAAAAATACTTTTACTTCGCAACTTAAATGAGTTTTTTATTTTATTTCAAGAAGAAAATAAATGTATTCAAGTAAGCCTTACAAAGTTTGTTTAACTAAGATCACTGCATTGTACTTTAGCAGACAGTAGTGGTACTCACAATGTTTGTGTGTGCATTCTCCATGAGAACGTCAAACTCATGTTAGACACAATAAAATTAGAAGAGTTGACAAACACACAGTATTACCTCTTGAAACTTATGGGGACTGTCTGAATCTAATTGTATATCATGATCCTTCTGAAAATTGTTTTTTAGAAAACTGTTAAGATTGTCTGAATTGTAGAGGACTTAGAACAATGTTGCTGGAGAGCTTGGAAGCTGAAGATATTTTTGAGGTATGTTATTCAACACGGACTCAAACTGACTGATGCACAATAAGTTCAAATTCATTGAGAATTTATTGATACTTGGCAATCATATCAGAAAATCCATCTCATGAGACGATAGCTGTACACGTCTATCAAAATATTATAGTTAATTATTTAAAAAAAACCCTTAAATCAGAAAAAATTTACTGCGTGAGTAATGGCGCAGCTCAACACTTCAAAAAACAAACGAATTTCTATCTTCTTTCAAAACATAAAAATGATTTCAACATTTTATCAGAAGGGCGTTTTCATGCCATAGCCCATGGAAAAGAAGCATGTGATGGAATAGGAGCAAATCTGAAGCGTGGTGCTCGACGATTGAGTTTACAGCTCTCAGCAGAAAACCATACATAGACGGCAGAAGATTTATTTTATTGGTCTGCAAGATATTGCAAGGAAGCAACAGTTTTTTTAGAAGTAAAACTGACTACAAAGAAATTGCCAAAACATTAAAACATCGAGTTTCAAACGCAAAAATGATTCCAAGGACTTTGAATTATCACACGCTTATTATATCTACTAGTGCCAGTTTTATGCTAAAAAATAATTCTGCAAGTAAGAAGTTTAAGATATTAACGAAGTTGAGAGGGCGTAAGATGGCTTTGAAAACAACTACTGTCGATAAAGAGAAAAAAAAATTAAAGAAAATATGCTGAAGAGTGCAGAAAAAAATAGTAAAATTTTGTTTTTATTAATGGTAACTCATTACTCCTTGATAGTTAATAAGAAGATATTATGTTGTTACTTACATGTGTACTTATTATTTAGTTCCTATCTACATCCAATAACTGTTATTCTTATTGTTGAAAAGTAAGTAAATAAAAGTGCCTTGCGGTGTGTGGCAGCGTAAAAAGCGGCGGTGGGTGCATAGCAGCCGCGCGTGCCACGCAGTGACTTTCACCTATACATTCACCGGTCCAATACATAAAAATATCAAAAACCCCCTTTCTTTTATCGATCATACTTTAATAAAATTATCTTATCTTTTGATCTAGATGGTCAAAAAAACTCTAAAAATTGTTAATCATAAGATTTAACGCATTTTTACTAACATCTGCATTTACATAGGTTATAGAATTAAAATATGTGAAAACTGATAGTGCTATCAGAAAGCTGAGAAAAGAGTACATATGGATTAATGCTTTCGTAATTTTAAGAATATTTTTCTCAGGCCCAAACGATGATATGAAAAAGTCATCTTTCATGGTCACGCAGCCTGTCTGCGGTGGCGCTGGGGTGGTTAAGAAAATTCGGCTAATATACACTACTCTTGCTGTTATGAGAGCCTTCAGTTACGGGAAAACAAACAAGAATGAAGGGGGCAAGAAAATTTAAGATGTTTTTTTTTATTTTTGGCAAGCTAGAGCCTTACGTTAAAAGTTTCGCTTCAGAAAAAATTGATTAAGATTGCTAGGGAACTATTAATTCTCAATCCAACCCAGTAGAAATACTTTGTTGATACCTTTAAAGAAATTTTAAATGATTTTATGCCAGGTGTTGCTCACTACACAACAACTTCGTAATTTCACAAGAGATCTAAGATTCAAAATTATTAAAGAATATCGCGGGGTAGCAATATGCGGAAGAAAGGGAAAGAACAAAACATGTAAGAAAATTGCAAGATACTGCTTGAGAAACATATGCTCAGTCGTAAGACAAGTCTTGCTTAGATGCACATCATGCTTTATGAAAAAACTCGTTGGAAGTAAATTAACCAAGCCGTGCCCATTACAGACATACCAAATGGACCATTTTACAAGATTTTTATGGACTTATATGGCTCTTTTAGTAGCACCTAAGTGAATAAGTACACACATATTTTATCTATGCAAGATTGGCTGACAAAAGTAATTATTCTTGCAATTGTAAGAAGAGCAACGTCTTAAGAAACACAAAGAACAATAATAAATACGCTAATAGTGTACTTTAATCTACCAGAACATTTACTATTAGACCAAGTCGCGTATTTTATGAAAAAAACGATGGATAAACTTTTATGGTTGTTTAAAATGTACAAAACGGGCAGCACAGCACTCCACCCACAAGCAAATGGCGCTTTAAGCAAATGCATAATACTTCCATGGACTATGAAGGCCTATTTAAAAAAACATGATCACTGTTAAGATCATTTGCAAATATGCATGTACTCATACAACACAACGAACAATGTATTCAAGGTACTCAATGCAGAAACTTATTTTTGGCCAAAGAGCAATAACGCAATCTAGTATCAAACCATGCAAGGACTAGACTTAAAACAAAAATTTCAAAAAGTAACTTATAACCCTGATCGACATAATAACTATCCCAGCTATGAACTAAGCTTTGACCAAGTACTCATCGAAATATTATTAATACCATAAACTAAGTACTGAATATTTTTTGAGGGAAGAAATAATCTATGTGCTAAAAAAGCCATCAAAGAGTAAATTGGATTTACCAACAAAGATTCATTTNCAAGATCCAACAATTCTAATTAATAAACACATAATTCTTACCTTAAAGAATAAATTGAATATCGAGTAAAAATAAAATAGACACTGTATGACAAAGACCTTTACAAGGACGCTATACAAAAAGACAAAGAAGATACGCCACTAACGTATGACATAAGACATGAGCTCAAACATTAGGTCAACGCCAGCTTGGCGCTCACAAGTCCATACACATCGCTCGGTGAAACCTAACGCCACAACGCTGAGTCAACGATTTCGAAGAGAAGTATACTGTAAGTAAAAGCAAATGAGGCCTTTGGACTGATGGCTGGTTCCTGACGAACAAAAAATTAAATTTATTTGTTTGTAGAATGAATCTACAAGTTTCGCTT
This sequence comes from Copidosoma floridanum, assembly GCF_000648655.2. The sequence continues at coordinate 487,075 of NW_019384261.1, read as the reverse complement.
TTCATTTATAGAAGTTTGGACGTAACAATATGTACGTAATACGTCTCATCGGTATGCCCTTTTTGTATATTTTCGGTAAGCTGTCTAGCATAGGCACCGCAGAATTTATAAGAGATAATGTATGTACATTATAATCATGGAGAATGCTCGTGCTATTCTATAAAGTTGACTTAGTATCTTTTTGAAATTTTGATGAAGGATCACTAAAATTATCGTTATGTATTAAAATTTCTATCTTTTCAATGTTGTCATGCTTATTTAGAATGGTAACGGTGTTTCTTTTCTCTGCTTTACATAGAACTAATAGTTTAGAATTTGTGTTTAGAAAAAAATGAACGGAGAGTCTTTTCGAGACGAGGAACGAAGGGTAAAATAATGAAAGAATAACAATATTTAATTTGCATGAAATAAAAAAAATGTCCATTAGTCAAATATAAATTAATAATGTTTACGATAGAATTTTTTTTGCCCCTTGGACGCACTGCAAGCATATACATATGGTATACTCAGACATAAAGGCTTGTTAAAAAAAAAAAAATAAATAAAAAAAATAAAAAAAAAACAATAATGAGGAGAAAAGTAAAGACAAAGTATCTATAATATGAAGCAATAGTTGACAATACACAATTAAAATACAGCCAGTAAAGTGAATGGGGGGCACTCGTCTTCCTAATAAGAAGACTGGCTTTCGCAGGTTCAGAATTGTATATTGTGAATAATAGAAAACGTACGAATTCCAACAGTTAGTAGAAAAATCTTAAGACTCACGTATGAGGCATTTTCTGCAAAACGTCTCAGATCTGCCGCGCGAGCACTAAAAGTCAACATTTTCAGCACATTTTTTCAGCTTTGTTCCTATCCTAAAAACATGTTTGTATCTTGAAAAAAATATTTTTAGTATTTATTTTAATAAGCTACATGTAAAGCTGAGGTTTTTTGTATTAAATACACGTCTTTGAGTAGTGTTTTCTAACTAAAAAATTTGAGTAGAACAATATCAAAGAGTAGACGCTGGGCTGTCTACACACCCATAAGCTGACATAGCAACGCACCTCACTCTGCTTAAGTCAACTAATATTATTACTTTTATAATATTTAGTTATTTATTTAGCAATGAAGTATGCTTATACTTTATAATTTAATACAGTTTTGTGTTATTATAATAAAATCATTTATTTTTTACATGGTTTTCATATAAAATCATAATCAATTTTCACAATTAATACATTATACTGCATTTTAGCTGAAACTAGCAGTGCATATAATGTATGCGTATGTGTACATTATGAAAATTTTAAACTCATTCTTAAAGCTCTGGATTTGGAACATTTAATGCAGAATACTAGTTTGCCTCTAAAAAACTCTCATGACTGTATCAAAGCAGTTGTGGGCAGTAACTCTATGGAAAAAACTTTTTTAGGTGCAGTATATCTCGATTATCTGTATATGTCAACGTCATGACCAGAGCTTCTAAAATGTTAAAAATCATAGTATTTTTAAAATGAAATGCTAATCATAATTTCAAACAGACAGATATACTATTTCTATGTAAACTTTAATTCTCATGATTACGTTGACTCATTAGCAAAAAAAAAATATTAAAACTCATGATTATTTGCTACAAAGCCTATCATTGTTTATCATTTCACTCAAAAAAAAGTTAAAACTAAACGAGATTGGGAAAATGAATACTTTATAACATCTTTCATAATAGACTTGAATTTATTAATATTATGACTCCATGTATTACATGAAGCATCTTTACTCAGCGACTGTTACCTAGTCACTGAATATACGTATCGTCATCAAACATGTATCAATAACGCAAATTGAGAGCTTTTATGCATGCTCAATCCCTTAGCATCCCAGCGTCGAGCACGTAATTTTAAATTTACTTATATTCTAACACGCCTCCTCAAACTTGAAATTTTATCATGTTACAAATTTTAGTTAATCATTTTTTTTATTTGAAATCATTCTTATATTCTTTCTAAATTTAACAAATTAAACTCCCTCTAATACCTTAGTAAAAATGTCTGCTTCGTTGTTTTCTGAGTTTACTTGTACTATATTAATTATACCATTTGAACAATTCTCGCTCACGAAATAAAAATGTGTTTTGATTTATTTGGATTTTTTTGTATAATTACCAAATTAAGCAATACTAATAGCACCAGAGTTAGTGTCAAAGTCATTTATTGGTTTATTAAAAACAGTTAAGAAATCTTTTAATATTTCTCTTATACATAAGATTTCGCTTACGCTTTCAGACAACACCACGTACTCAGCTGCTCTCGAAAATTTTGATACACTTCTTTGTTTCTCAGATTTCAGATATATTACATTATTAAACAGCTTTATAACGTGACCAGTAGCTGATTTTCTATTAACTGCATTACCTGCCCAGTCTACATCCACAGAACAAGTCAAAATATCTACTTTGATGTTCTCTGTAAAATACCAGCTTTTTTATTATTACATAGAATGGACTTTAAGTAACGTCTATTTACTATAATTGTATTAACATTATGTTTCTTTAAAACATTACTAATTTTATCAGATACTATGGGTACATAATTAAACATGTGAAATTTTTTGTCTTGTTTTGTAACTGGATAAAAATATTTTAAAATAAATCTATTGTCTATTTTAAAAATTAACTTATCTGTAAGATTTTTAGTGTAGCCATTAGTAATTGCTTAGCATTTTAATAGGTTGACTTCCTTATCGTAACTCAATTGCGTTAAGGGTACTGTTAATAATCCATATACAAAAGAGTAAAATGCACTTATTTTTATATTAATGAATTGTTTTAAATCGGGCGATACCAGCGTATCTGTGAAAGTTGGTTTTCTATAAATTTCATACGATAACTTACGATTTTTTCATGTGATTTTTAAATCTAGAAAAGTTAAGCTATTGTCATTTTCAATTTTAGCTGTAAAATTTATACCCGGTACTAAATCGTTTATATAGTTGAGAAAATTAATCATTGTCCTCTCTGTACCCTCCCAAAAGCAAAACACATCATCGACGTACCTCGACCAGTGTAGAACATTACTGGTGAGGGGGAGGCTAAATCGAATACAAAGTCCTTTACGTGCGACATAAATATCTCACCAAGAAGAGGAAAAGAGATGAGCCCATAAAAAAACCGTTTAGACGTAAGTAATATTTATTATCAAACATAAAATCTCTTTGTTCTAAGAAAAAGGAATTTCAATTACATAATTTCTTGTTTTGAATTAATACACAAGAAAGATTGATTATCAACTAGATGTTTAATAAAAATTTTTTAAAGGTCTGTAGGGATAAAGGAAATAATATTTATAACATCAAATGAGATTAATTGTGCATTACGTGGGATTTTGAGATCTGTAAGTTTACTTATTAGATTACTTGTGTTTTAAACGCTATGATTTGGCTTAGAATTGAGTAAGGACGAGAGTATTTTATTAAGTGCTTTTTCGAACAGGCAAGTTAGTGCATTAGTGTAAGATACTGTGACATCTCATAGCAATATACTTAATATTTATGACTTCGAAATACAAAGTTCGTTTTTTAATTATATAAAGCAAAGGCTTAGCGATCCCTAACCATCAGGCAGTACAACCGCTTCTGCAATCACGTGACATATAACTTACTTCTTTTGAAACAAGGAAATTTAAATGAAAAAAACTTGGAATCTTGGAGCATGGCTATTTATTTCATATTACTAATGGGACAATATGATCCTGACCATCCTGACTCCCTCTTCAGGAAACTGTACGAATTACAATATTTATGGTATAATCATCATTATAACACATTACATAAAGTTAAAATAAAAGTCACCTATGCACACGCGAACATGAAAGCGTTAAACGCAGCATGACTGATAAAGACTAGTCAGTCATAACCATGGCAATGGTGTACTAATAATAAAATAAACTTACTATTATAGATTTTACCAATTAAAATGTATGTACAAATTAGTTATTTACGATATAAGTCACAATATAAGTCACATCCTGACTTAGCACTTGTAACTGAAAGATATTGAATGTGGTAATATGGTATTAAGGTCTTGTCACCACATAAGGGTGCACCCACGGTCAATCTATGTACAGGGAAACAGCGACCTACTGAAACGTGGCCATCAAGTGGCACACCTATCAGGCAACTACCGTCAAGAGCAACGCCGCCCATGCATCCTGTCTCTAAGTTCATATAAAACAGACTTGTAATGATCCTGTAGCTTATTGGTATCTAGTTTTCTATTAACACTACGGTTGAAGTACGAAATATATAACATCTCCGAAAATTCCGTTTTGAATTTGTTGTTTTCTTGGTCCAAAATTTTGACTTCATCGAACTTGAAAGTATGGCTGAACTCAGAACAATGCGCGGCAATGACAGAATTTTTATCACACTTGTAAACCATTCTCTTATGTTCGTCAATACGTGTGGCCAACCTGCGCTTACTTTGACCTACATAGAACAATATACACTCGCACTCTATCCTGTAAACAATGCCACTTCTCTGTAATTTTGGAGTCTGATTTTTACGTAGTCGGATTTTATTCGTAAATTTATTAGAGTTTTGGAAAATAGTTTAGAATTTGTGTTTAGAAAAAAATGAACGGAGAGTCTTTTCGAGACGAGGAACGAAGGGTAAAATAATGAAAGAGAGTCTAGAACTACTTTCCATGACAGGTGGCGACATCTTACAGTTGGTGAGTGAGTTAGTGTGGTTTTTGTTTTTATTGAGTCTATTGATAATACTTATTCTGGCTTTAATGTATTTTTCTATGAAATATGTAGGGTAACCATTCATGGTAAGAGCTCGTCTCGCTCGATCAATGTTTTGCGACCTAAACTTCGGATCTGCTAGTTTGAAACATTTGTCAATTAATGAAAAGACTATTGCGATTTTTTGTGACACTGGGTTGTGAGAAAAAAAGTTCAGAAGTCTACCAGAAGATGAAGGCTTACTATATAAATCTATTTCGCAAACGGAATCCACGATACGAGTGATGGTGACGTCAAGAAACAGAATGACGCCGTTGTCTTCACGCTCCACCGTGAACTGTATGAAAGGGTTGAAATCATTAAAAATCCCTAAAACAGTGTCAACACTATCCAATGGGATGATCAAGAGACAGTCATCCACGTATCTTCTATACATCAAGCAAGAATCTCTACATCTCGGCAACACGGATTTCTCCAGGGACTCCAAAACGATTTCTGCAATCCAAGGTGATGTACATCCACCCGTGGGAGTGCCACATGTCTGTTTGTACGTGTGATTGTTGAAAGTAAAATAGTTAGAGTTGATTAGGAAGTCTAAACCATCAAGAAATTCTTTTCTGTCTAAATGCAAGCTGTCGAGGGTACACCCAATCTTCTCCTCAACACTTTTTTTAAGAGAGAGAAGGGGAGATTTGAGTAGAGGGAAACCAAATCAAAACAGACCAATAGATAGTTATGTGGAATAATAAGATCCTTTAGCGTTGATTTCAGATCATACGAATTTTTTAAGGAACTGGGTGATCTTTTGCGAAACTTGTTAAAAAATTTCGAAAACCATTTGTCGAGTGTATAGGTTGGAGAACTAGTAGCGGAAACAATGATTCTTACGGGGAGCCCAGGCTTTTGTACCTTAATAAGGCCGTACGCTTTGGCCAAGTTACAGCCACTCAGGTGATTGACATCTGGCCGGCCAATCCCAACGGTATCAAAGACACCCCTATTATCCCACACATCGACCAGTTTTTTTGTGGAGTTTATAATACGGGTGAGATGGTTAGCCCTTTTTTGACTATTGAGCTGATTGTAGTACACACTGTCACTGAGTGCCCTCTCGACTTTGTTAATATAGTCTGTTTTATTATTTTGAAACAAGCTACCGTTGCAAAACTCAAACAACGCGTGCAGCCTCAAATAATCTTATAAAACGCTCATCTTACAAAATCAATTCGCACAAGTACACCGAATAATGTGATTATTCAACAATTTTAACATTCTTTACTCTAGATGTAAGCAAAAAATATCATACACAATTTCGACAGAAACTTGAATTTAATGTAAAATCTAAAAAATCAACAGTTTTAACTATCAACTACTGTAAAACTATTTCACCACGACTGTGCACAACGTGTCAGTCGAAGGTAATTAGGTTAAACTCTGTTTGGTCGTTCAAATCTCCAACTTGACGCACCCTCCTCAAACGCAAGAGTGTAAACCTCCTTGCACATAACAATATTCACCTTTTCTCTTTCATCAAGTGCTCCAAAGTAACTATAAAGGTTGGAGAGTAAGTTCTGTTGCGTCTTTTAAGCGGATGTAAGACTTAGTTCAGTGATTAAGCTACGTGTTAATAGCGTGCATTTCAAGCAAATGTACGACTCCATTCGGTGACTAAGGTGTGTGAGAAATACTCGAGCAAGCCAGACCACTGTAAACTCACATAAAAAGTGAATCAAGGAGAAACAAAAAAGAAAGGACCATCAACTTGGGTTCTGACGTTAAAAGCAAAAGCCTAATTATTGTCATCACCACGAGTGCTCTCGCGTAGGATAAGGAACATCGTTGCAGTCAACTTTGTAAGATCTTGCCACTGCCTTCACGCAAGCAGCAGCTTACCAACGATCATAGAAGAAAAGTAAGTTAAGAAATCTATAAATCGTATAATATTGTTAATGGGAATCTGAAACTTTATAATTAACTGTTTCTGGCTTTTCCAAATTCATTAAGTCATCAGATAAGATATAACTTGGTTGTTAATTATATTAATTTTTCTAATTTAAAAACATTTCAACTACTAAATTATATAAAATATCCCAAGATCCAACAATTCTAATTAATAAACACATAATTCTTACCTTAAAGAATAAATTGAATATCGAGTAAAAATAAAATAGACACTGTATGACAAAGACCTTTACAAGGACGCTATACAAAAAGACAAAGAAGATACGCCACTAACGTATGACATAAGACATGAGCTCAAACATTAGGTCAACGCCAGCTTGGCGCTCACAAGTCCATACACATCGCTCGGTGAAACCTAACGCCACAACGCTGAGTCAACGATTTCGAAGAGAAGTATACTGTAAGTAAAAGCAAATGAGGCCTTTGGACTGATGGCTGGTTCCTGACGAACAAAAAATTAAATTTATTTGTTTGTAGAATGAATCTACAAGTTTCGCTTTTCATTTATAGAAGTTTGGACGTAACAATATGTACGTAATACGTCTCATCGGTATGCCCTTTTTGTATATTTTCGGTAAGCTGTCTAGCATAGGCACCGCAGAATTTATAAGAGATAATGTATGTACATTATAATCATGGAGAATGCTCGTGCTATTCTATAAAGTTGACTTAGTATCTTTTTGAAATTTTGATGAAGGATCACTAAAATTATCGTTATGTATTAAAATTTCTATCTTTTCAATGTTGTCATGCTTATTTAGAATGGTAACGGTGTTTCTTTTCTCTGCTTTACATAGAACTAAATCGTTATTTTTGAGTTCATTTCTTAAAGAAATAATATTTTTAAATTCTGATAAATTGTTAATCGAGAACTTATTTTTATGTTTATTTATTATATTAACGCATTTGTATCTAAAAAGTTAGAGTTCGTTTTTATCTATATTTTTTTTATGCTATTTCTGCATTGACAGAAAACTTCATTAAATCTTAAAAATCTCTTATATTAGAACAGTACTTCAAACCTTCATTAAAAATGTTCATCTTATTTTGTGTGAAGGTAATTTTGGATAAGTTCTTGACTCTTAGATACAAAGAAAGCTTTTTTCCCGATTCCGTGGTGGCCGAAGAAATAGTCTGTTATTGCTTATTAACCTTGGTTGTACCTAGATAAAGTGGTAAATTATTTAATCTCTGTTGTGTTTCTCTGTTTTTCTTCTATATAAGCTTATCTATTTTCTTAGTATGTGTTTGATGGTGTGAATGAGACATTTCCCATGAAAAATTTTTCGTTTCTTCATCCAAGATATCAAATTCTACGTTATGGCAACGCCTAAGGAATTCGTTATATATTAACTTTAAGTGGTGCAATAAGTTGTCTCTTATTCTGTACCACTTCTTTAATTCCATATTCAGACAGTAAGTGTATGCTTTTTCAATCACTACGATTGATTTAGTTGATTTGTGTGGGCAGTTAAACTTTATGTATGTCGGTACCAAATGTAGGATGTGTGTAAGCATCTTTTGTCAAAATAATGATAGTTGTTACACTTATAAAACTTTACTAGACACTTTCTATAGTAGATTGCGAGATATGCCTTGCTAGCATTCAAAATACTATAATTTAAGCTCTTGCTTAGCCGTTGGTAAAACATTTAGAATCAAAAAGTATACTTATAAGTAAAAAACTTTAAAATTTTTGCTTTTCTTCACAATGTCTTTATTAATCGCAGACGGCTGTTTTGGTCAATATGCCACTGTCAGATGCTCGACATACACTAAATGGTCTACTTACATAAGTTTGCTTGAATCTAGTACATGTGTTATAAATGTAGTTGTCGTTCTACGACTATCAGTAAGCGTATATTCTACAATTAATAGTGTTCGTGTATATGTACCTCATGAGACGCTATGAATTGTATTTTCTATTGTCGGAGATAAAGTAAATTGAATTTGATCATTTGTTATGAATTTATTTCGTTTTTTTGGTATTTTTATTTCTATTGTCGCAAATATGTATATAATTTTAAACTTTTTGGTAAGTTATGTAGCAAAATTATATTATTTACATCTAGAAAATGCGCATTATAAATACAATCTGCACTAAAACCCGGTGGATTGCAATTATTATAAATCAACTTTTTATGCTCCTTTATACGTTTAAAAAGTATACGTCCTGTCTGTCCATTATATTTGGACAATTTACAAAAATTTTTTATCCAATTTTGCGTCAGATAATAGATACCTTGCTGTATCCGTTACTGATCAATTGTATCTTTTTGCAGTTCCATTAACCCATGACATATAAAGGGCATAGATTTATTATAATATCCTTATACTTTACAAATTCATGAATAATTTTGCTTAGGACTTCTTTTCCATTATCATATTTCAACTTTTTAACTCTTTTTTCTGTCAAGTTTTCGAATCTATTTATTAAATCTACTAAACAATCATAACTTTTCTTTTTAGGCTTTATTATGTATACTTTAGCGGTTTTATTGTAATTATCAACAATAATTAAAAAATATTTATCTTCATTATAACTATCTCTATAAGGCCCATTTAAATCCATATATGAGACTTCTCAGTTATTTTTTGCTCTACGTCCATCGTTATGAAATTTAATATTATGCACTATATTGTGAATACAAGTGCCACATTTCGAAAAAGTATTCTTCTAATTATTAGGCATACCTTCAACTAACTTTTCTTTACACAATTTGAATAATCAAAATCAACATGGCCTAGCATTTTATAGTACTTTTTCTTTTTGATTCATTTTACATGATACTTTATATGCCAGTTTTTTATCTACTATGCTTAAATTCTTGAATATATAACTTATTTTATATGCAGTTGTAAGCACTTCATTCTTCTTAAATATTTTAGCAGTATTTTTTTCATACTAATTTGATTATAATTTGTTACTTCACTAACACTCATTAGGTTTTTATCAATTTTTTTAACATAGTTAACGTTTTTCATATGGACTTCTTTGATCTTATTATTTAGTTTGAATAATAAATTTATATTTTCTATTTTTGTCGATTTCAAAGTTTTTCCATCACCTATTTTAACATTGACTAGATTTTGTAGATTTATATATGAGGAGAATCACGTCAACTGTCCCAGCGCCGCGGTGGACGGCCCGCGCGGGCGTCAAACACGACGTTTTCAACTCGTCGTTTCGGTGTCAAAACTTTGATAAAAAAATTATCTTAAAACATATTCTTACGTAATTTTTCCTCAGCTTTCCAGTGGTGCCATCAGTTTTTTTAAAAATTTGCTCCATAACCTCGAAAAATGCACTTGTTTGAAAAACACGTTTTCTCTCCATGATCTTCAACTTTTGGAATTTTTTTGATAGTCTAGATCAAAAGATGAGACATTTTTACGTAGATATCGACAATAAAAAAAGGGAGGTTTTTCGTTTTTATAACGTATTTAAACGACGAACGAGACGATGCGAGCCGCGGCAGCCGGGCCACGCACGGCAGCAGTGCGTCCGCCGTGTGTTGTCTGCTACGTTGAGTCTGTTTGGCTATATAATATATATAATGTAGTAGTGCAGGCAATGTAAGCAACAATTAGTTAACCAGGGCTTACAATGGATAACTAATAAATGTTTTGATAAAATTTATTCATATATACAACAATTTTATAATAAAGAAATAATTAGTGATTAATATTGATTAAATATTAGATATTTACATAAATAAAGCAAAAAATAAAAACAAATTTGTTTAACTTCGTTCTCTTTTTCTTTTTAGGCATGGTAATCGAAGTGACACTTGTTTTACGTTCTTTCAGTTTCGGAAAAATTTCATACTGGTTACTCAAAGAAGTTTTCTTCAACATTAATTTATTATCCTTAATGGCGATAAACGCATGATAATTCAGTGTCCCTGAAATCAGTTTCGCACTGGAAATTTCGTCTTTTAATCTCAAGGAAGCTTCATCGTAGTCAGATTTGCTACTAAAAAAACCTTCGTTTCTTTGCAGTAAAACCTACGAAAACTTCGACTTACGATAGCACAACCGCAAGTCATAAAAATAATAAATACTAATATTTAATTTATCAATCGAAACTTGTTGCGAAGTGCAAACCGTCACGGTTAGGTGTATTTGTTTACATCCAGTCAGAGAGACGGTAGCAGACGGAACGCTCCTGCCGCGCATAGCCCGGCCGCCGCGGCTCTGGGACAGTTGACGTGATTCTCCCCACATTCAGAAAAATATATTAAGTTATTAATGATATGATCAGTACAACCACCATCTAAAATCCTTTCAATTTTATCACTACTATTATTCGCTTTGCATTCGGCAAGATTTCAATCCTTATTAATACTTACATTGTTATCCAAAATTATACAAAATAAGTCTTTGTTAGTACTCTGATTTCTACTATCGCTTCGACCATAATTAGCACTGTTATCTTGATAATGTTGTTGTTGCCAATGTTTATTCTGCCACTGTTGATATACACCATGACCACGCTGAGCTCTGACATGGCCACAATATTGTTGTGAAAGTTTTGCTGCTGTTCGTTGCCAAACTGATCTCGTCCGCCTCCTCACTGTTAAATGAACTTGTGAAACACTAGTCCACGATCCTCTTGATTCATTTTGTCGTTGGTTATAGTTGTTATTATAACATTGATTTTGAAAATATCGTGATTTACCACACTTACAACAGGTTTCATTCTTGCCCTTTTTTACTTTAAACACACTCGAATTTTCAGTTTTATACTTATTTTTGTATGTTTGATCTTTTATCTTGTACATTCTAATTTTTTTTTAAACATATTTAATTGTTTGTTTCGCTTTTTTTAAAACTTTTATTATATCACTAATATATTCCAATGCGGGAGGTGATATTTTTAGTAAATAATTAACCTTTTCCTTTTCAGTAGCCGTTGCTCCAACATTTTGTAATTTAATTATCATCTGCTTAAACTTACTAAAAAAATCCCAAGTTTTTTCAAAATCCATTTACTTGACTTTATCTTATTTACTTATCACACACATCTGCAATGCTATTGATTCTCTTAAGAAAAATTATCTAATTTTTTAGTAATCTTATAAGAGTTTATTTTTTCATGTAACAATTTAAATTGATCTACAGTTAATGGACTACATATGTAATTCATCGCTTTTAAATCCTTTTCTTTCGAAGCTAATTGTGTTTTGTTTCTATTTCTTGTTTCTTGTTTAATTACATCTTAACATTTTCTTAGCTTTAAATATATCCATATTGTCTTGTTCCACAAGTTATAGCTACTACCAACAAAAATTGGTAACATAAATTTTATTTTTTCCACCATCTTGTCTTCTTTCTTTTCGATTCCGACTACTTTTAAAATACACAGCACGTTTTTAAATTTTCAAAAAACTCTGTCTCACATATTACTTGTCTTCCCTTTTTATTCAAAATTGACACTGTTTATCTCTTTCAAGATCTTCTCGTTGTTAACCTGTGAAGTTCTTATTTTTTATATTTTTTTTATATTTTCCTTGTATACTTACCATTTACCTATGCTTGAACATTGCATTAAAATTTTTTCCCACTAAACACGTGCCAAATTTTCTCTCTCATAAAACTTTTTAATCCTTTTGCATCTCAATAAATTTTTCACTAAAACACATGTAAAACATATGATTGCACACGTTTTATGCTAATTTTTTTAATACTTCACATAGTTCTTCATCTATTTTTGATTTTACACCCTTATTTACAAGTGATTGTGACGTGCCTTTGAAGAGACGCTTGAAAAGTCAAAAAACAAGAAGGAAACAGGCAATTTAAACTGTGGACCTCTAATACCATGTTAAAAATAAATGAGCCTGAAAAAATGAATACTTTACAACATCCTCCATAAAAGACTTAAATTTATCAATATTAATACTCCGTGTATTACAAAAGACATCTTTACTTAGCAAAGGTTACCTAATTACTGAATATACGGATCGTCATCAAACATGTATCAATCACGTGGACTGAAATCTTTCACGCATGCTCAATGCCTTAGCATTTTAGCGTTGCAGGCGTAATTTCAAATTTACTTATATTCTAATGAAGATCCTAAACATAAAGTGTTTATTGTAACTTTTGAATTTTTTGAAAGATATGCGTTCGTCATTAGAAATTTAATCCAATGTTTTCATTAGAAACAATATCCAACCTTCCATTATTAAAGTTGTAAGTAAACATGGAGAAAAAGATGAGCTTAGATACATAAATATTGCTATTATTTCTGATTACCTGAATCATGGCACAGTTGCTGTATACGAGTATCAAAAAGTTGTAAGGAATTGTTTAAAGTTTGTTTGTAGTAAAAAAAATGTTTTGCATAATTTATCGAGCCAGTCAACATTTTAAAAACAAAAGTAACTCCAGCAACATTTTTTTTACTAAAAGAATTTTCAAATTAATTGTAAATGACATTGCTTGTTACTCCTAATGGAAAGGGATTCTGAGATGGTATTGGATCCAACTTGACGGCAAATGCACAAGTCACTAGGTTTTCTATAATAAGTGAATTTAAGGAGCCAAATTAATACCAGGTACTTTGCAATTTCACGCTGTCATTCTATTTAATGATAAGGAATGAGAATTAAAAAGAAACATCTACAAGCTCTGAGTATCAACTTTCTTTGAAACAAAGTGATGAAACAAAACGCTAATACCTCTAACTTCATTTTAAACTGCAAAATAGTAAAAAATATTTGCTTGGATAGTAATTTTCAATTTATAATATCCATAGTTTGCAGTAAGATTTGTGTATTTGTGTAAGATATGTGTATTTTGCAGTAAGAGCACACTGTATAAAAAGGCATTTTTATAATAAAAAAAGACTGTAGGTTTCAATCTAGTCCATCCGAAAAAAAAATTCAAAATGCTTTGTTCAAGTTATACCATACTTTATATTTTTTTCCGTGAGAATCAAATTTTTTTTGTTTGGAAACTATTTTTTAAATTTTTTTATATGAAATAAGCAAGCCCAAAGCATATTTACAAATGTTACGTCAATAAACTAAAATTACTAATAATTTTTTCCCCACTCATCCATTAGGAATTGTTTGTGTTATTTTAAAACTGTTTTGAGCAAGGACTAACGTGCATCGAAAAAGAAGTGAATCACCTGCAAGTTACCTGTACCTGTAGCACAATGATGATTTATGTACATGCACGCTTGCCCATTCTGACCGAAAATAAAAAACAAACGAAATATTTTTGATGCATAAAAATGAAATAACTGTAGATGCAAAAGTTTAACTTAGAACAATAGAACTGCAATGTAATATTAAGCGATAATATGACTTTAAATAAAGACTGAGTAATTGAAATAGCTTTAAGTTAATACACACAGATTATGCAAAAATAATAGTAAAAGACAGAACCATTACACATAGTTAGAAACAACCAGTACACACTACACTACTAGCAAGCGACTACATTACATATTAACTACGACAAGTCTGGTAAACAACTTTATGAACTTTCAAGGAATTACCTGATTTTCACCATTCAAGTTTACTAGCTCACGATTTACCAAGTAACCTTGTTGCATTGCATTAGTAATTTTATGACCATTCTGCAATAGTCTTATTTGTAATTTAGTTAAATTCTAACACTTTTTTAATTGTAAAAGAAAACAGGAAGGGTAACCCTTCCCCTCTTCCTGACTCGAAGATGTCGAGAGAAAGAGAGAGATAGAGAGAGTGAGTCTGTAATCATACCTCTAACACAGGTGACGAAATTTTCGATTTTCCCAGGCACCACAAGCCGATTCCCTCTTCAACGACTAGCAGCAAAAAGCATGTTGACCTAAAATCCTGCTAAAATTGCATATACTTTTTGCAACATTATAAACAGTTAAAGTTACCAGTAAACTTAATTATGTTAACTCGTGACAGACGAATTACTATCAGCCTTACTACTGCAATCATTATTATTACTACTACTGTTAATATTATTATTATTATTATAATTGTCATAACTACTATCACTAATATTATAATTATAAGTGAGTATGCCAACGGCTACCATCACTGCTGTTTAGGATAAGTGTTAATTGATAAATCGTAACACATTGATCGTTTATTTACCTGAGCATTAATTGGATTATTAAACGATTTTCATCACTTTTTTGCAACGAGTTCCGTTCAGTAAGCAAACGGTGTCAAGCATTATTAATTATGAATAATATTTTACCTTAATGTTAATATAAGGCTATATTAGAATTCTTTGAATTTTTTATGTAAAAGAGAAAGGAACGGCAAAAGTAAGTGAATTACCTTCTCTTCTCTTAACGCATGTAGAAGAGCGAGCCAGGTGGGAATTGCCAATTAGATTTTCAGCTATTGTATTTTCTTTAAGATTTTTCTTTACAAACACGGCACATACTCTACGTTACGATCAATTAAAATACCTCTAAACGATGATAGTATAACTCTGCATGTAGTCCCTGATAACTTTCCGATAGAAGCGCTAGGCATAATCAGCTGGGACACGTTAAGGTTATATTAGGGCCTCATCAGCACTGTAAGTCTTTACTAAAGTACCAATATTGAACATAAACAATATTCCCCTATATGAATTGGAATATCTTGAGATTCCAGCAGGAACGAGAAAAACAATATTTGCAGGTGTAAACAAAACTAAAGAAAATCGTAAAATTGGCTGAGTTCCCGCACAGAAAGTACCAATACTGGAAGTGGAATTAATAGAATGCGAAAATACGCGAAGGGCAAAACCAATTTGCATCAAAGAGGTCGAAGCTAGTGGCTCGCAGAAAGCAAAGATAGTACTTTTTAACTTAGAATCAAGTGAGAGTTGAAAAAGTAATTAAACAGTGAAAAACCATATCAGACTAGTAGGTATTTAAAAAAATAAATGTTAGTCAAAGGTGAGAGACGGAACGAATTAAAGTAACAAGGAAGTACAATATACTAGCCGAAAACTAAACATGCGAGCACGGGTCGAAAAAATAACAAAACTTGTCAACACATCTAGCTGCAATAGAAAGAAGGCATATACGAGAACTAACAGAATTCAACCCTCTCATATTCAGCCCTGAAGGCAAACTGCTAAAGGTAGCTAATTTACTAAAACAGAGGATACAAACAATGACAAATAGTCATATAACTGCAAAAAGGGCCAGATACCTTGTAATATAAATGGAGTGAATACAGACAGAATTAGACAAATTATTTATCAAAGGTGTAATGACCCATTAAAAACGCATTATAGATCCAACGCGTTGATCGTGTTGAAAAATGGAAGACCAAATTGAGGAAAACCTTCAAGTGTGGTTACAGATTTAAGGCTATTAAATATAGTAATAATAGGATTATTCTAACCGTTATTATTTCTAAACAAAATTCTAGAAAATTTGGCAGCTGTGCGATATACAATGGTAATCGACTTAAAGAGCGAACTTTTCAAAGTTGAAAAACACGAGGATAACGGATACAAGCCCGCATTCTTAGGTCCAAAAGAGCACTACCAATATAAAAGAATGCCGATGGGATGCTGCGATTTCCCAAATACCTTTTTGCGAGTGATAACACTAGCACACGCAGGGCTGCAAGGCCACGAAGTTTAAATATATATGAGTGATATCGTGATATTTAGGAAAAATCTGGAGCATTATGGCAAATGGTTTAAAAGACTGTTGTGACGGCTCAAGGATAAAAATGTAACGATAGAGCCAAAAAATTCCTAATTCTCAAGTGAGTGGCAAAAATGGTGGAACACATTGTTGAAAACAAAAAAAATAAGGACAAACCAACAGACGATTAAGGCTGTAAAAGTATTCCCAAGACCTAAAAATGCCACGATAATAAAACGATTTCTCGGGTTCTTGAAATATTGTAGATGCTTTATAAGGGACAATGCAAAAATAGCCCAACTACTTTTAAAACAGACAAGAAAAACTATTGACTGTAGATCGAGAGAGATGGAGGAACAGGCACTTGTAAAACTGGAAGACGCTTTGTGCAGTGAGGTAGTACTTATGGATCTGGACATAAATGAACCCTTATGGTAACACCAGTGCATCAGACTTCACTATTAGAGCAATTTTAAGCCAAAATGAAAGGGGTAAAAATCATTCTTGTGAATATGAGTCCAGATTTTGAGAAGTCAGTGAATTACGATAATAAACATATTATAAGGAATTGTTGGCGAGATTGTACGCCAAAGAGCATATAAGACTCCATTTGTTTGATCACAGATTTACAGTTGTAACAGAACCACTTAAACACTTTTACCCATTAAAGAAAACAGACTTAAGATTTACAAGGTTGAAAAAGAACCTCCAGGGATAGGAATTTTAAGTTTTTTATAGACCTGGGAAATAAACTAGGTATCAAATGCCCTGTCTCCTGACCCAATATAAAAAAAAGGGAAAGAAAATACAGAATTACCACACAAGGAGCTGTATGATCTTGCGCGAAAATAGAGATAAAAAAATCAAGACAGGATAACAACATCAAGACGATGTGAACGCCCTGCTGACTTGAACATTAATGATTTTTTTACAAATCGAACGGACTTTGACCTTTGTCTCTCTGTGATTCATCTAAAAACTTTTTTCCAGTTTCTGTGTTGAAAAATAAGAAACACGTGTCCGAGAAACTTTTTTTCATCGCCCATTTTCGATTTTATGACTAATAACAAATCTTACAAAAGTGGTTGGAGACTTATGTAAAATAATGTATAGCTCCGAATCCTTAAGAGCTACAAAATTTTTACCAATGGCCTTTTGTAGCTATAGAGTTGCACATTAAGAAAAAAAATTACAAAGAAAATTTATAAACAAGTTAATATTGCTATCAACAATTTTATTGTTTTAATTGATTTTTAACAATTGACCCCAAAATGAATCTAGTGTCTATTATATTACCATCGTATTCTGCGTCAAATTTTACGTAAAAATCATGTCTTTTAAATACGTAGAGTTTTTCACTGTTATTGTTAAAATGTTAATTTATGTAATGCGTAACGGTAAAAAAACTGTTTTTTGACTGTAAAATCATATCTGTAACTCGTAGAAAAAAAAGTTAAAAGTAAAAGTTGTAGGTCATTGAAGGAGCTACAACTTTTGTGTTTACCTTTAGTCAGTATGACCTCAAAATTTTGTATTGTCATGCAAAAAAGCGAAAAGTTACGATTTTATTATTTATTAAAAGTAATTTTTTATTTCTAAAATGGACATAAGCAATAATAACTGAAGAAATTATATTTTATTGAATTAATAAAAAAGTGATATTAAAAACTTAGTAAGCATTATGATTGCTTAAAATTCGTTTATAGATGTAACAAAATTTTCATGTACAAGTAAAACTTTTTTCACAGTTTCATGACAAAATTATATCACTTGGAAGTTTTGTAGAATAACGACAAGTAATACTTGGCAGTGATTCTGTGGCACATTAAAAAAGTTCTCGCAGCGTTCAAATGGAATTGTAAATTCTCTGAAGACTTACTCTGGCAGCTAGTCATTGTACAGTCCCGCCTTTTCCATTGCAAGGCCCCTTTCCATGTGAAATGGGCAAAAAATGCAACTCTGCTGATATTTTCAAGTCTTCAAAGTGATAAGTGAGATTAATGAAGTTTTTTTTTTATACTGTCTACTCGCACCATCAGACATGTATATTATTTTATTAACACACGGTAAATTTATTTTAATAAATTCAATCAACAGCTTTTGACATAGATGTATGGCAATAGTGTGCTGATGTTGGCATTCAGAAATGCAAGAAAAACTTAAAATTTTTAACTCATCTAAGTCATTCCTATAATAAATTTAAAATTGGTGTATAGTTGCCTGATCATTGTTTAAATGTATACCCTGAACCAAATTTTAAACTATATAAGCTTAATTTTCTGAGAAGTCGCTAATTACGATACACTCGTTTTCTCTCAGTTTATTTTCCATCTCATTTAAAAAATACTTTTGTTTATTAACCAATAATGAATGATTTCAACAGTTTTTGCAAGCCTTCACTTAACTCCTGTAACAATTCAACAACTGGAGATATTAGGGTCTGCAATGAGATTCTTTCAACCGTAACCCATTGTTTGTAGGTAACAATTTTAATACATTTTTATTCAAAAATTTCCTCCAGTAGCTCAATAACATTCGTCACGCCTGGGCACTTCTTACAAGAATTTAAATAACAATAAGTCGTTTTATTTTTGCATATCATACGATCCAAACAATTCTTATAATTAATCAAAGGCAGCTCAGAATCTGAAGTAAATGATTAAAAATTGGCACCACTCACTGATAAACTAACATTTTCATGTATAGGGCATACACAAAAAGAGTGAGTACCAGAAGCACCTGCCAAAACACAATATGTCGGCCATAAGCTAGCAAACTTTAAGAAACTAAATTTCATAGTTGGATACGTACTCGTTGAAATTTCACACAATTCTTTAAAATTATTTAATACTTGTCTTTTTTGAATCGGTACTGATTTTAAGTTTACTTTTATCAAAACGTATTCTTTTTTCCGGGCATATATTGAGTGTAGTCATCAGACTGGTACAAGCTAACAATTGTATCGATAACATCATCATCTAGAGATGGATGTTGTTTTCAATTTGGATCTCCACTGAATCCCTTGTCTTGAGCAACATTTTTTGCTAGCCTATCATGTGACGAGTTGCAGAAGGAAATGTGTCCTTAATTTTTTTATAAGACCACGATCGAAAAAAAGTCAAAATTTTAAATTTATTAGCGCAGTCGACCGAAGTATTCAAACTTTCTTGCATAACACTTATTATCGAGGACTTGTTGTCCTCTGCTTCAAAATCATTTGGATCATCTCGGCTAAAATTGACTTTTTTTTTATCAATTACGGACGATATTTGTTTTGATTTTTCTTCCAAATACCTTTTCGACGATGGTTTTGGTTTTTTGATCGGCGAAGATCCCAAGAAGCTTAATCCTTAAATGAAAGAATCTACTTATTTATTTTGCAAACACGGATTATCTTCCGAAAATCCAGAAGTACCGTCACTGCCCCCAACTTTTATATTAGATTCTTCACTTGAAGAATCCTCCTTCTGTAGCCTCTAAAAAAAAAAAATCATAGTAAAACATCGACATGAAATTCTATGAGAGGTTAGGTATGTCACAACTTGATATAATTATCAAAATATTGTAAGTACCAATTCTGATAGCTCATGTTTACTCTCTTTGGCATCATCTTTCTTCAACTTTGATAACTTGAAGCGTCAAGAAGAACAAATTTTTTGTTGTAATGCATCTGACGAAATTACCAAGTCCAGTTTCAAAAGTTGGTTTTCATTCATTGTCCTCAAATCAGAAGTGTTTGCTGTTGGATGGTTGAGATTAAAAGAATTAAAATATCCATCTGATCAGTAAGCAGTATTTTGCATTTTACGTGCCACTTCCCGTGGCATTGTTACAAAGTAAGAATCATTTAACTTTAAATTACAACGAGTGACAATATGTCTTGGTAGTGGATCGAAATAAATGCACAGCTGATCCAAAAGCAAACGAACTTGTAGTATGGGAATGTAAGCAAGTAGCGCGGGTGACACTTTGAATCATAGATCGTACCGTGAAAGGCTTCCCCGATAAATTTTAAAATTCCAAAAAATCAATGAGGTGAAAAATCTATTTTTTATAAAAAAGCAGACAATTAATAAAGCAATACAAAATAAAGTAGCAATAAAAAAATTTGAAAAACAATAAGCAGCTTACGTGTTGATGCTACGTCGAGCTTTGTTAGTATTATTTTTTTGTCTGGTGGTTAATTATACTTTTTTTTCTTTTGATGAAAATTCGTTTTTCATCATTTAGGAGATTAGATTTGAAAACAAATCACTTATAATTAAATTTTAATAAAAATTTATACTTAATAAATGATAAACCGGTGATTTCTCGGATTTTTGAATGATAATACAAAATTTTGAGGTTATCCTGACAAATGATAAATACAAATGATGTAGATCTATTAATTATCTACCTATTTTACATTTAAGTTTTTTTGACACAAGGTACAGATATCATTTTATACTCAAAAATAGTTTTTTTCAACACTACATGGTACACAAATAAAAATTTTAACAATAACAATTGGAAAGTCTCTATATTTTAAGAACATGATTTTTACGTAAAATTTGACATAAAGTACGATGGTATGAATAAAAACTTGATCCATTTCAGGGGAAATTGTTAAAAGTTGATTTAAACAAATAATTTGTTAATAACACTATCAATTTTTGATAATTTTTTTTTTTTCGAATTCTTCTTTCTTAAAGTTTAACTCTTTAGCTACGAAAGTGCCATTGGTGAAAATTTTGTAGCTCTTAAAGTTTCGTATCTATACATTGTTTAAAATGAGTCTGCAACCACTATTATAAGACTTATTAAATCGAAAATAGGCGATAAAAAAAAATTTCTTGGACATGTATCTCTAATTCTTCAATTTAGAAACTGGAAAGAAATTTTTAGCTGAATTGGAGAGGTGACGATTAATTTTTAGCAAAATCTGTGCGGTTTGTGAAAGAATGACCTATTTACAAAATGTGCACCAGAAGAAAAACAAGAGTAATAAGAAAGATTAGAAAAGATAAAAAAGAAATGGATTGAGACGAATAGGACTAGAAGGTAATTCAGGAAAAATCTAGGAAAGATGAATTAAATGAAAATAAGTTAAACGCTGGTAGCTACAGCAGCGATGACTCAGAGTTGAGCCGAAAAAAAAAAGAGCAAATAAATTAAATAAAAAAGATACTACAGCAGCTGCAAGAAATATCAGCAATGAGGAATACTTGTCGCAGGGACCAAAAGGTATAATTTGGCATAAAAGCGAAAGAGAGAAAATTTACACAGGTACATCATAGTAGCAAGCATACCATTTGTAGAGCGAAAAAAAGTATAAGAAGAACATGAGAAAACTCGCAAAAGACAATTTGAAACACTGCGCAGAAGAATCCACGAACTTTTTAATACATTAGAGAAAGAGAGAAATTTGGAAGAGCTGGTTATACCGCACTGCAACGCACCATTAGCGGTCAACCATATTATAGGAAAGAAACATGTTTGAAAACACTGGGGTTACCAACTAGCTCAGGCAAGCAAGGAAGCCTAAAGAGCAGAAAAATAAAGAGAGAGCAAGGAGCAAAAATGATGGCAGCAGAGGCACCTAACGCGGTTGGAGACGATAAAAGAGAAACCAACGATAATAGAAGGGCATATGCACAAAGTAAGAGACAAATAAAAGACGGACAACAGATGACTATAAAGGAGACAAAAATAACCAGGACTAGCGAAACGGGACTGAACGGGCACACGACCAAACAACCACTAAAAGCACAAAAATCGATCTTTGAAAATAGTCACAGTAATAATAACGATAGCCTGATCACTAATATAAAATCAATACTGAATGTATCAGCTAATCTATTCAAAGCAAAAGTCTCAATTGATGCTAAGAAAAATGACATTGGAGGAAAAAAGGGCATCATAGTAGACGTATGGCAATGCGATTATGCGCCGATCACGATAAACGAAGAGGACAATGAAAAAACTCAAAAATCAGAAATTGTTTCAGCTAAACCACATAAAAGTTTTATAGCCATTAATGTATTGAGCGATGGTAACTGCTTCTTTTACTGTGTAATACTTTCAAGTTGGCTAAAAACATTAACGAATAAGCTAACAGATATTCTCTTAACTTTAAAATGGCTTAGTAAGTGCAAGGACCCAAAAGGAGCTAAGTGGATTCTAAGTCATAGTCATGCATTTGGAGGCGTGAAGTGCGCTTTTATTCTTCTTTAAGAGTACAGAAAAACTTATGGATACACTTTAAAATATCACCAGAAACAAAAATTTACCAATACTTCCAGGGAAACAAAAGCGGCCAATTTAAACATATGCACCTCCAAAGATAACATTATCAAGCCCTCATCGACAATACATGTAGCAATTCTTTACATAAAATCAACTGTCAAAGCAAGGGCAACGACCCTGATAATCAAAAACCCCAGGATAATTTCAAAGAAAAGCCTGAGCTAGACACATCAGACGGCGTTGATGTAAATGATATGAAATTATGCGAACAAGATATAAAGAGAATATACACAATGAGGAAGAGAAAAAAAGGGAAAGACGTGCTGAAAGACACATTCTGCTCCCACCTGAACCACCACCACCTTCATCAAACCCTTGAAGTAAATGCAAGCCACCAACTGATGACAATACAACGACAACAGTTATTATGATAATAATGAAAATAATACTAATACTAATAAAAATCATTATTTTAACATTACTAATAAAAGTAGTAATAATA
>NW_019384261.1:383511-445006 GCF_000648655.2 Copidosoma floridanum | reverse complement strand
TATTTCTAGAAATCCTTTTATATTTTTAAGATTAAATAACGTCAATCATGACTGGATGGAAGACTTTTTTCGTTTTTATTGATATTGGAAAAGGTAAAAATGATTTGTTCACAATCCTGTCTCAATGGAAAATAAAAGACATTTTAAGTACTATTTTTAATGTACTCATCATTCACAACTGAGCTATTTTAACATCACATAATAAATACATTCTATTATCAAGCAATATAACACTAAGCAGTGTAAAAAAACTGCCTAATCCTACTACAGTATTGATGATGCAATAGCGAAGGGTTCTAATAAATCTTATTAAAATGTTAAGTTTAATTTTTACGTAGAAGTTTTAAACGCTATACATAAAGACTCACCACCTCATAAGTTAATATAAAAATAAATTCAGTATTCATATTAATTAAAAATCATAATATACTAGACGGATTATGTAATGGAATTTGCTTACACGTCGCAAAGCTATTAAAATGTAATAGTAAAGCTAAAATCATTGCAGATGAAAGCAAAAAATACATAGTATTAATGACCAGAATCACTTTTAACACCAAAGGACATTTTTTTACTATTCATTTTACATAGAAAACAAGTTTTATTGACTTTCACTTTTTCTACAACAGTAAATTGATTACAGGTCTAAAGTCTCGATGACGTAGGATTATATTTTAAAAAATCTAAGTTTTTGACTGACCCATGATATGTTGCTTCATCCTGATGCATAAATCTATAAAAGACGCTTATACTAAAAATTTCGAACTATTCTGAAGATCAATTAACAAACAAAAATATCTTCTGGTAAGAAATGTTTGAAATCCAACAATATTTTAAATGAATTTCAACGTTGTCATAATATCTTTATATCAAACATTATTGGGTTGATATAAGTATTGTCAAAATAGAAACATTCATTGAAAAACATGTTTCAGCTTCTTCAACGAGATTCTTTGTTCAAAACTCAAAATAATATTAAAGAAATCATCTGTCTATTAGGTTAATGACGATGGCCTTTTTTTTGGTATCTTAATATAGGAACAATAATTGCATAATCTGTGAGACGCAAAACATTTATTAGACCAAACAAGGTTATGTGGATTGATAATTAAGCTGAATGTAATAAAATTGAAAAAAAAGTGTTTCATTAAATTGTTACCCTAAAATTATAAAAAAATTTTTATTAGACTTGTTAAAAAAGGATAATGCAGTATCTATTTTTCACTGGTAATAACCAAAAAAACATTGTGAATATAACTTTTATAGTACACCACACAAGGGCCAAGTGTTTTCAGCATTAAAATTGCTAACTACTTTAGCAGCATTTTAGCAAAGAAAGGACTACTATCACCTTATTAGGCGAGCAAGACGTCAATGGTTACATTTATCATCGAATTAAGAAACTGTTAAATTTAATGACAAGTTAATGCCAGTAAGAAACTCCGTTTTACTGAGAAAAGTGTGTTTATAAAGATAGTTCGATTTATCAAATATTTCTCTTATTATTAAATCAAAAGGTTAGTTCCAAAAACTTTATTCAACATGAAAAAAACAGCTATTAAGTTTTTAGAAACAACGACATTGTTTAACAAAGCTTCGAGTTCTATGGAACCACTCAAACAAAATTGAGACAGGAGGATTAATTTTTTTCCAAAATTCAATAACCATTTATTAAGTATTTGTGATGGTGATCTTATGGGAAATTTTATTAGCCTAGCTGAAAAACCATGCTTGACTACTTTCATTAAAGCATACAATCTAGCCAAATTGCCATTATCTATATTAAATCTGAAGGATTAAAAACTGGAAACTTTTTCAAAAACACCCCAATTAAACAGTATGTAAACTTTTGTCCATCGAGGGTATTTGAACTTAGATTAAAGATCAGAATATTCATTTAATTTTGTTTTTGCGATGGATTGAGCAGGCGATAAATCTTCATTACACCAAAATAACCTCTAAATGTGTTGGTTTTTTTTTTTTTTTTTTATTTAACAAACTGCTGTTAAGTTTGCATATTTTGTATTCCTCTTACATATCTAAAGAGGCCCATAACTACTGGCAAAATATCATACATTAATTTAATTGACTACAAAAGTTGCTTCACCACACCAAAACATGTCTTTCTTCATTTATTTAAATTATAGATTTTATAAGCAATAAAAAAGGTTTTTTCACACTCACCCTCAACGTTTATAGTCAATAATGTCATAGCAATAATTCAATGAATTTAGTAACTGGAAAAACTTTATTCTTACTTCTTTCTTAAACAACTACAAACAACGATCAGAACTACGATGTATTGAACTTCACCATAAAAAAAATAATGTATGATCAAAAGGAGTTGAAATTCATCAACAAAATAATGATAATACTAATTTTGTCCGACAAAATATTTATATCATTTTTAGCAATACTAATCAGTTTCGTTTTAAACACTTGTATAACATTTGGGGCATAAGTGCAGTACTCCACAGAAAGTTTACAATTATTTGAAGAGTTTGGTAAAAGTTATGATGAAGTTTTACTTGTGTTAGCAAAATCTCTTAATTTTAATTGAGAAAAAAAATTCCAAATATTTAAACATTTTCGTTTGCACCAATGAAAGTATAAGAAATATTCTAAGAAATAAGAACAATTTATACACAATTTTTTGTACGACTCACAAAATTTAAAAAAGAAAATCAATACATTGTACATAAACTTATGATTTAAATTATTTATTGCATAAATAGTTGAAATTGAAAAAAAAAGGTCGGTAGAAAGAAGAAGAGTCTGGCACGTAATCGATTAATTATGAATACGAAAAAAACTTTGTTCCCTCAGTATGTACCATGATACGGTCCTCCTGTTTTATATTTTTTTAGGAGTCTGGGTAGCTACATCTGCTAGAAAAATTATTAGCCTTTGACTAAGCGCACTACCACTGGTTGTTTGAAAAATTATCTAACGTTGAGTTACCCCACCATCAAATGTTTTTTTACAACTGTTTACAACATATGTTTTCAAGCAAATTCTAACTACGATTTATCTACTAAAAGACTATATAAAACCAGCCACTGTCAAACCAAGATAATTACTCATAGGCAAACATCACGAAGGAAGTTATTTATCTTAAGGATAGAAATTTCATCCACTAACCTTTCTACATTACTCTTTCGGCGTTGAGCATGTAACTATAAGTTGTCAACCCCCTCTTAGGTTTTCACTAGATAAACCTAATGGTAAAGCTTGCAACGGTCCACTTTTGCTAAGGGTGGTTAAAGGCTAAATAATGGCAGACAGACGAGTTTAGGGTAGAGGCAACTTAGTAATGTCAAAACTCAATGGGAATTTTGATAAGATTCTTAATATTAATTTAAAATGAAAAGAAAATTGCAGAGGCAGCGTACACATACAGCCTGTGCCACTGTGCAGACCACAACACGAGAACATCGTTGACCCAATCAAAAACCCATCAAATCAAAATAATTCGCAACAAATGAAAACTCCCCAAGGATAATAAAAAAAGTGGTCAGAAGGTCACCTCTTGGTTGACTGAACAGCCGGGGACATCAACCTACCAACTAAATGTTCTCAGTAAGTGAGACCAACGCTTATCATTTACCGTTCAAAAAATAGAAAAACATATTCCGCTCTTACCAACGACTTAAATAATAATTTCAAGAGAAATGCGACGTCCGATAAAAAAAATACAAGGAAACACCGGGGATCCTCCTGCATGCCAAACCACAGCGCACCGAGGAACTTAACACACAAAAAACAGCCTTCCTTCGTTACTGGTTGCTGACTCAGGAACACCACTTGGTTGAATCAATTAAGCAACCAGAAAGACTTTCTGTCCTTTGTCTCAACTCATAAACAAAAGTTGATGAAAAGACGATGCAAGAATACCAAGGAAACACTTACTATCTTTTGACTGTGCAGCAGTGTGTAGTGTTGATGTTAGCTTCGTTTGGAGAGTTCCAGCGGTAGACAAAAAGTGCTGGCTGTCCCACACAGGTCTCTTGTTGATCCTTTTGTTGTCCCCTTAGGGCTCACCCACTTGAACTGCCTACCCGAACTCTCTTTAGCGAGCTGTTCTCCAGCGAGGCTCCACTCCCAAACCGCTACCAAACGCCACCGTCATAATGCGCGTCCCTTACCAACTCAATTCTCGCGTATTCCCCATGCTAAATTGTTACCAACGCTCTCATGCACACACACAAATAAGACACCCCTCCATGTGTACTCTTATCTGCCCCCCCCCCAAAATTTTTACAAAAATAATAAATGGAAACTTAAAACTCGAAGCTTTGTTNAAATAAGTGTTAAATGATTAAATATATTAAAAATTTTATTAGTCCAATACGTATTTCTTGACTTATTTTTTATTTGTTTATTCTACCTACAATTTCATTGATTTATTATATGTACCTTGAAAAATTTCAAGAGTGCAATCGAATTAATCTTAATTTTAATCATAGACGTTTGAAAATCACAAACCAAAAACTTTAAACTTACGCAAAAATCACCGCGTAATTAAATTAACTACGCTTTACCTATTTTTGAACTGGACGGTTAAATAAATTAATTATTTTAGACATGTATTTATGTGGGCTGTTAATTACATATTAAATTGTATAAATATCTGTAGAAAAATTACATCCAAATTAAACCAGCATACTGTGAAAATCAGAAAATCTTACTAGTTATATTGTATACGGATGACTGCGACGGTAATATTTGCATTTAAAAGTGTAGCATCTACAATCATCAATATAAATTTATTGAACTTTTTTATGCAACATAACTAAGTGCTGTTATAGCAAAAAAATAGATGAATAGTCACATTTATAAATAATTTTTTTTTCACTAAAAGCTTTCATTAAAAAATAGTTATGGATTTGAACGTTACAAGTTTGCACAAGAAAATATAAATCTTATGTTGTCGTTGTATAATAATTCCCACACCTTGCACAAAAACATCAATGAAGTAATTAATTTCTTAAATAATTTTGTATTACAAAAATTTGTTCTACAGATTGAAAATCAAATGAAAATATTTTTAAGACCTATAACAAATAATGAAGCTTTTCGTAAAGCCAGATTTATTTTAAACAAGCACGAAAATGTTTTTAATGATTACCTAACAGAACACCAATGATTTAAACTATTTAGAAGTTGCTGTTATTTCATTCCATCTGTGTTAAAAGAGATCGAAAAAGAACTGAAACACGAGATTGATTTGAAAGGTGGGTCAGCTACTGCAATGAAATCTGTATACGCTGCTACTGTGTCGCTCAAAGTTAGTTTAAGATATTTTGTAGAGAAGCCGGGAATGTTTAATGTAACCATGAAGTTTGTTGCTGACCTTAACAATAACAATACTTTTCTACGGAATATAACACAAGGAGAGCTATGAAAACGTTAATATCATGATAGCTCAAAAATTTTTACATAGTGTTATTTTTCTATTGTGATGAGTTTGAAACTCGAGACCCCTTAGGCAGTCATGCTGGCTTACAAAAAATGTGTGGATGCTGTACTTCACTAGCTAGTTTGCCACCAAGTATCTCTGCTAAAAAAAAAATATTTTTTTTGTGAGCTTATTCCGTTCTAAGTATTTAAGAAAATTTGGCAATGACCCAGTAATTTCCCACGTAATTAATCAGTTAAATAAATTGTCTGACATGAGGTTAGTAATTCAAGTCAACTACTCTGAAATTAAAATATTTTTTCAGTGTCTTCTCGTACTTGGAGATAACTTGGTCTGAGCTCCATTTGTGGTTTTCAAGAAAGTTTTTCAGCTGAATTATCTTCTAGGATTTGCACGGCTACAACAACAGTATGATGTCTAATGACGAAAGAAAATAACAGATTGTTAAGAAATACAAAAGCACATAACGAGGCCGTACAAAACGATAATTTGTCGAGTACCGGCATGAAACAGCCCTGTACTTTAAGAATTCAAAATTTTAATTACGTTGAATTCGAAAAAAATGATACACTGCTACGCTTGGTTCTTTCACCTGACGATGGCGGACAGGGCCTAAAAGTGAGGCAGTCTGCGTTTGAAATTCTATGTTTAGCAAGAAATATGGGATTGATCTTAGGCAATGTGATTCCACCAGGAAATAAGCTATGGGAGGTCTACTTATAAAAATAATCAGAGTTTTTACAAGCCCTATGTTTACTCGAGGCCAAATTAAAAGCGCTCTAGAACTTGTGCAGAAACACAATTAACTGTACCTAAAATACTTTGGCGCACTAAAACACAAAATGCCATTTTAAGATCACTACATAACAGTAATGTTGTTAAATAATGCAGCCTTTTATTATTCAGCAATAAAATTTAAAAGGAAGAATTGGAAAATCAAACAGACAGCTGTTAGCATAAGTACGAATATTAACTTACCCATGACCATGGCGATAAGACATCACTTACGGATGTGTCGTAATTTAGAATATTTATCTAATCTTACTAGTGATACAGAATACAATCCCGTGAATGTTTTGAATTTAACATCTGTGGTACGATCTATTTCATCGAATATTCCGCCAAAGTACAAACTTTACAATTTGTGGAAATTCTTCGCAAACGATTTTTAAGAGGAAGTACTTTTGTGCGACAAATAATATCCGAAAATCCTCAGTATGGAATAGTTCAAGATGTATATTTAATCGATGAAAAAACATACATAGAAAAAAAAAATTTATGTACCTTATTTTTTTACGAACGTTATCATGCATATCGAGTTACAAACTCTTCAACTGAATACACTTATTTTACTTTACCAATTATCGTAACTCACAATTCATTAGTATCAATTATTGTACCTCAAATACAAGAGTATATTTAAATGAATAGAGTATATACAGATATTTTATACGGAGCTGTGTGTTACTCAGTTGTCTGCAGTAGTTACCCCCCTGATTTTTCAAGACATTTGGCAAAACCTGTTATTTTTTAATTTTGCTCATGAAAATGTTAACTTTAAAATATTTCACACAATTTAGAGCTTGATTAATTTATTTTAATCAATAATACACCTGAAACGTAAAAATAATAAAAAATCAAATTTGAAATTAATAAATAAAATGTAACAAAATTATAATGAGCTCTGCTACGAAAAGAAGCATAGTTTACACGCATATAAAAAATTAACGCACGTTAGTTATGTTTTGCTTATTGTAGCTTAAACATATATACATATAGATTTTATCTACGTTGATACGTTAAATAATCAGCAGAAGATAGTTTAGGTCACAAAACATAACGAAAAACTTAGCACGCAGTGTACTGCTGCATAACCAGATGATTTTGACACTGCACTTCAAAGCGTTGTATCTATATGTAATTAAAGTTTGTATACTACACCGTATTAGTTAAGCCGTATAAGTAAAGTTTGTATACGAGACTTAAGAGCCATGATGTACGGGACGCATCTTGGCTCTTGCCTTTGGCACTTAAGACAGTTCGAGCACTCAAGTCATCAGACCAGTGTTCCCCACCCATTATATTCGAGTGATCGTTGCATCGATCGATTAATACTATCGATGCTAACAACCATTGGCGTTAGAGGTAAGAAAATCTTGCTGTTAAGGATAGAGCCACCTAATGGGTTGGAAGCATGATACTTTCCTAGCGTTGGAGGCATGATATTTTCCTCTGTATGAAACAATATTGTTTCATAGAAGATATTATTATACTCAAAATTTTATTATTTGCCATATAATTTTATAGAAGTATAACTTTATACTTGGGTACCCAAGCAGCCACTGTCCACTGATTTTTTTAGAGGTTACGTTAGCAGAAGTAAACCTTAATTGATTTCATAGGACTACGACGAGTATAAACACATAACTCAATACAAAGTTATCTTTCGTATGTAAGCACAAAAATTTTCTTTTGCGAATTATAACCTTATTTAATGCAGACCTAAGAAAAAATTCTTGTTACCTCGAACTTTCTCGCCAGATTAGTTCTGAAAGGGATTTTGCTACAGTTTTTTTATGTTCTATGACTCTCTCTCTATACGCTGCAGATAATGTTTTATCTGTACATCCTCTTCCTTTCAGGAGCTACGACTTTTTGGAAAAGAAAAAAAAAAACATAAAAAAACACACCATGCTACTTGTAGAAAATTTTGGTCTCTTCCTTCATATTCTATTTTTTGTGATTGACTGTAGTCTGTTTTCTTTCGTGATTAAACCTTTAGGCTTATTTTTTTAAACTAACTTTTATTCTAACTTTCCATAACCTTCAAACGTTGTATTACCTTTAGTTATGTTTCAGTGTTTAATAAATGACTTTTTTATAAATTTTTTAATCCAACGTGTGCTGTGACTTTCCATAACCTTCAAACGTTGTATTACCTTTAGTTATGTTTCAGTGTTTAATAAATGACATTTTTATAAATTTTTTAATCAAATTCGTTTTCGCTCGAAATTCGTATATGTTCCGGCATGAAAACTTCAAGTTTTAGCTCGACAAAATTTGCACAGCTGGTACGAAAATGGGTTTTTAAAGAATAATTACAAAATATATCGCGATAAGCAATGATTATAAGTTTCGTGAAGCGTGAAAACCTTGAAGTTACTAAACTGATAATAAAATAACAATTGAGAGTTACCTAATTTTTCGAGGTTTGTCCTTTTATTACTTCGCTTTATATTATCTTCTAATTATTTATCAAATAAATTTAATTTTATGCATTTATATACATGTATAAATATACAGAAGGATGAAAAATTAATATTAGTTTTTACAAAAATGAAGTGCATGCGTGCGAAGACTAAGCAAAAATAATCTTTTCTCATTTTATATTTCCCTCAAGGATAATAACTTGTAATTAACAGTGCAGTGCAATTAAAATTTTTTGAAAAATAGGTGAACTCTGTCAAAGCGAAACCATTATACGACGCACATGTACATACACCCTGACAATTTACAGGATATGAATTGAGTTGCCAAGATATTTTATTATTATTATTTGTATTTTGTGGTGTGTATTGTTTTGAATAATGTAATCGTTAAAAGAAAAAACTAACAAATTCTTTGTAAAATATTTTGGTGGCATGCTCGCAATTTTTTTTTTTTGCCAGAGTATCTAATTACTACTTCTTGAGGATAGTAATCTTTCAAAGATTCAAAGAAATAAATTGTGATAATCTTTTTTTTCCTTTTTTTTAATTTATATGTATGTTAACAAAAATATTAGAACATTGCGTATCATATAATTTAGTAAAAAATAAATTTTATTTATATGAACTC
This sequence comes from Copidosoma floridanum, assembly GCF_000648655.2. The sequence goes on along the minus strand of NW_019384261.1, from coordinate 435,750 downwards.
TATTGTATTCATTAACTAATTTACTGAACACTTTTTTTTTATTCATTAGCAGTCACATGTTTTAACGTCAAAATGATTTCTTTGAAATTTTAAATGATGTTTTACAAGATCATCACAAATTTTAAAAGTCACAATGATTTAATTAAAACTACTGGAATAACTNATAAGAGAAATATTTAATAAATCAAACTATCTTAATAAACACACTCTTCTCAGTAAAACGAAGTTTCCTAATGGCTTTAACTTGTTATTTAATTTGACTGTTTCTAAATTCAATGATAAATGTTACCGTTAACGTCTTGCTTACCTAAGAAGGTTATAGAAGCCCTTTCTTTGCTAAAGTGCTGCTAAAGTAGTTAGCTATTTTAATGCTGAGAACGCTTGGCCCTTGTGTGTTGTACTATAAAAGTTATGTTGACAATGTTTTTTTTGGTATTGCCAGTGAAAAAAAACACTGCATTATCTTTTTTTTACAAGTCTAATTAAAAGATTTAATTAATTTTAGGGTATTAATTTAATAAATCGCTTTTTTTACAACTTTATTACATTTAGCTTGATTATCAAACGACATAACCTTGTTTGGTCTAATAAATGTTTTGCGTCTCACAGATAATAAAATTAATGTTCCTATATTATGATACCAGAAAAAAGGCCACTGTCGTTAACCTAAAAGACAAATGATTTTTTAAATATTATTTCGAGTTTTGAACAAAGAATCTCAAAAAAAAAGTTTTAAATATTTAGAAGCTCAAACATGTTTTTCAATGAATGTTTCTATTTTGACATTACTTATATCAACCTAATAATGTTTGATATAAAGATATTGTGACAACGTTGAAATTCTTTTAAAATATTGTTGGATTTTAAATATTTCTTACCAGTAGATATTTTTGTTTGTTAATTGATCTTCAGAATAACTGGAAAAACTTTATTCTTACTTCTTTCTTAAACAACTACAAACAACGATCAGAACTACGATGTATTGAACTTCACCATAAAAAAAATAATGTNAATAGTTCGAAATTTTTAGTATAATCGTCTTTTATAGATTTATGCATCAGGATGAAGCAACATATCATGGGTCAGTCAAAAACTTAGATTTTTTAAAATATAATCCTACGTAGTTGAGACTTTAGATGTGCTATTAATTTATTGTCGCAGAATAAGTGAAAGTCAATAGAATTTATTTTCTATGTACAATGAATCGTATAAAGATATCTCTTGATCTTAAAAGTGATTCTGGTCATGAATACTATGTGTTCTTTGTTTTCATCTGCAATGATTTTAGCTTTGATATTACATTTTAATAACTTTGCGACGTGTAAGCAAATTCTATTACATAATCCGTGTAGTATATTATGATTTTTTATCAATATGACTACTGAATTGATTTTTTTATTAACTTATGAGGTGGTAAGTCTTTATGGATAGCGTTTAAAACTTCTACGTGCAAATTCAACTTTATGTTTTTATAAGATTTATTAGAACCCTTTGCTATTTCGATCATCAATACTGTAGTAGGATTAGGCAGTTTCTTCTACACTTTTTAGCATTATATTGCTTGATTATAGAATGCACTTATTGTGTGATGTTGAAATAGCTCAGTTGTGGATAGTAAGTACATTAAAAATATTGCAAGAAATGTCTTTTATTCTCCATTGAAACAGAATTGTGAACAAATCATTTTCACTTATTTTAATATCAATGAAAATAAAAAAGCTCTCTACCCACTTATGTTGGACGTTATTGGTTCTTAAAAATATGAAAGGACTTCTAGAAATAGAAATATTGTATGAATTTTTGAATAACATCCATGATAAAGCTATTTTTAAGATCAGTTAAACTTGTCTGAAATTTCTTTTTAATATCTTTCTCTAAAAGGTAAGTCCTTATTAAAGGAATCTTATTAAGTTTTATCTGCTATTTTTAAAATATTTTTCTAAATCATTGACGTTTTTTGCTATATAATTGTATCTCTTTTCGTTGGTTTTTGTTGTTTAATTTAGGTTTAAAAAATGGTGTTCTTATGTTATTTTAGTTCCGAAGTAGGCTAAGAATTATATGACTTGGTAAAAACTTTCAGGCTTGGAAAAGAATGAGGAGACTACTTTACTTTCTATAAGAGTAAATACTTTTTTTATAAGTCAAATTTGATTGATTGACTTTTCGAACTATTTTCGACTGACTTGACAACAACGGACCTTAAAAAATGTTTACAGACTTATTTTTCAAGGAAAGCTTAGTATAGCATTTACGTTTGATTTGACTATGATTAAACTAGAACTAAGCTAGCCTGACTAGCGCTGTTTACATTTTTACTTAAACACACGCAAATACATACACATACATTTTTAATGAATTAAAAATAAAAATTCCTAAAACTTTAGGAATATTACTTGGTAGTACTACTTTTATTTCTCGAATTGATATGGCTACTTTACCAAACATCACTCTCAACAATATCAATATTAATTTTGTGACTGAAGTAAAAACTCTGGGATTATGGCTTACTCCTACCTTAAGTTGGGATCGGCATTCAAGGCATGTGTCAAGGCCGGTATTCAGAGCATTGTTTGCCCTAAAATTTGTTAAACATGCACTATCGTTTGAGCTTAAAAAGAAACTGGTGGAAAGTTTAATCTTTCCACTTTTCGATTATATGTGTGTAGCGTATCACTTGATAGACCAAGCTGCCAATGCCAAATTGTATAAAGCATTAAATGCATGTGTGCGTTTTATTTTCGGCAACATACACAGATTCTCTCAAGTCACTCCCTATCGCTTGGCTTTGGATTGGATGTCAGTCGGAGGTAGGCATAATTATTTTCTTGGCCCTGTAGCATACTCAGTTATCGCACGAAATTGCCCCCAATACCTAGCCCAGAATTTCTCACATATTGACACCAGAGATGAACTCAGACAATCAACCAGAGTATCGCAGCCATTGTTGTATTACCCGTATTTTCGAACTGAGTCTTATCGACAATCCTTTTTAACCCAGGCCATCTACCTATGAAATCGTATGTGCTTACCAGTCTTTGATCAGTCTCACATTACCGACTTCAAGAACCTGCTTTGGAGATCGATACTTGATCGTGAAAGGGCAGCTCTTGTTTTCTCCGGGTGACACAACTGCCAAATAGTGATATTTGCCTATTTGTTAACTTGAATTTTCTTAATTTTCTAAATTTTAAACAATAAATTTATAAAAGTGCTNTAACTATAAAATAACGGGAGACTTCTATTTCTTAATTAAGCTAAGACATTCGAACAACAGCCGCTATATAGAGTACTGGTATAGAGGGCCAATGGAAGAGGAAGAAAGAACTTATTTATTCAAAGATATAGGCGTTTAATATTTCGACTCTATGTAACTTGAATTTTCTTAATTTTCTAAATTTTAAACAATAAATTTATAAAAGTGCTTTTGTGTGTTACACAGTTTGAACTTCTGTTTTATATATTTACTCGATTGTATTACACATTGCTTATAATAATACTGTTATTACTTTTATCTGTTATATATTACATTTATTCATTCAATACCATGTGAATTTACTTTGCTCTAACTTGTATATTTTCTGTAATTTTTTCATATTGTAACTATATTTTATAATTTTGTTTACAAATACTGCTTATCATATATTGTAAATTACTATGTTTCTTCAAGAGTTACTTTATGTGTATTCTTTGTACTGCTAATGGAGTGCTAGATATGGCATAGCCACAAGGCCTCAACAAAGAATCTAATCTAATCCAATCCAATCAAACATACCTACAGCCTATCGATTTAGTCGTATACTCCAACACTGCCTCCTAGTTAATAATAGCTAATAAAATATAAAAGTACACAAAAGACATAATTTTATTATATTTATTTACATTACTTTAGTTATAAATTTTCTATGACTCCAAAATTTAGGTTTGAATAGGCCAAAGGTCTTCGTCATCTGGTAAACATATTACATTTTGTCTAAAACAAAATGTGTCATATTAAACATTTATCTTAGTTCCAGACTTTATTAAAAATATGGTTTCTCAAGTTTTTCGTGAAATTCGAAAGACAAGGATCTTGTAAGAACATCTGCTGATTGTTTTTAAGCATTTAGCCAGTTAACGTAAGAAATGCATTATTTGATATAATGTTCATGAAATTTTGTTGTACGTCTTAGTTTTTCCCTTCCTTTCATTTTTCAACTTAGTTCAACTACCTTGCTGACGTGCCATTGATTTGCTAGCCAGTAAGTTTTCTTTAGGATCATTTGAAGAGAATTGTTAACTGCCACCAATTTTCGACAAGTTTTACTCAGTGGCACGTATTCAGCCTAACATGTTGACAATGCAATCTAGATCTGCTTGTGGGTTCTCTAAGTAATATAATCTCTCAGGAGTTTGATAACGTATTTACTTGTCGTCTGAGAACCTTTGCAATCACCAACACTGACATCTGAAAGTGCATCCAAGTTATTTGGCCCTTTTCAATACCCTAGACCATGAGACTAAGTACAAGCCGGGTACTTAGGAACCTTTTTAACTATGTTTCAGTCTTCAACAGTTGGATTTATTTGACGTTGACTAACTACGTTCACTGTTTAGCTTGTGTTAGGATGTACAGTATTAGCCACATATAAAAAACTGCCTACAGCCTCCTGGTAAGGAACATTTTCTCTCGATTTTGTCTCTCGTTAGTCAGTGAAGCTTTTTAATTGTTCTTTTTATTTTCTTTGTTGATTTATCACATGACCATTTACCCTGGGAGTTCTTACGGTTTCGGAGTTGTCAAACCCAAATTTAATCAAAATTTTGTTTACATAATTCGTCTGGGTCAGAGTTACAACCTGTCTTTCTCTTTCCCTTCTAACTTTAATACAAAAAAAAAATTTACTTTACTAAGATTTATCATTTTAAATATACTACCCTTTGCTATTTCGATCATCAATACTGTAGTAGGATTAGGCAGTTTCTTCTACACTTTTTAGCATTATATTGCTTGATTATAGAATGCACTTATTGTGTGATGTTGAAATAGCTCAGTTGTGGATAGTAAGTACATTAAAAATATTGCAAGAAATGTCTTTTATTCTCCATTGAAACAGAATTGTGAACAAATCATTTTCACTTATTTTAATATCAATGAAAATAAAAAAGCTCTCTACCCACTTATGTTGGACGTTATTGGTTCTTAAAAATATGAAAGGACTTCTAGAAATAGAAATATTGTATGAATTTTTGAATAACATCCATGATAAAGCTATTTTTAAGATCAGTTAAACTTGTCTGAAATTTCTTTTTAATATCTTTCTCTAAAAGGTAAGTCCTTATTAAAGGAATCTTATTAAGTTTTATCTGCTATTTTTAAAATATTTTTCTAAATCATTGACGTTTTTTGCTATATAATTGTATCTCTTTTCGTTGGTTTTTGTTGTTTAATTTAGGTTTAAAAAATGGTGTTCTTATGTTATTTTAGTTCCGAAGTAGGCTAAGAATTATATGACTTGGTAAAAACTTTCAGGCTTGGAAAAGAATGAGGAGACTACTTTACTTTCTATAAGAGTAAATACTTTTTTTATAAGTCAAATTTGATTGATTGACTTTTCGAACTATTTTCGACTGACTTGACAACAACGGACCTTAAAAAATGTTTACAGACTTATTTTTCAAGGAAAGCTTAGTATAGCATTTACGTTTGATTTGACTATGATTAAACTAGAACTAAGCTAGCCTGACTAGCGCTGTTTACATTTTTACTTAAACACACGCAAATACATACACATACATTTTTAATGAATTAAAAATAAAAATTCCTAAAACTTTAGGAATATTACTTGGTAGTACTACTTTTATTTCTCGAATTGATATGGCTACTTTACCAAACATCACTCTCAACAATATCAATATTAATTTTGTGACTGAAGTAAAAACTCTGGGATTATGGCTTACTCCTACCTTAAGTTGGGATCGGCATTCAAGGCATGTGTCAAGGCCGGTATTCAGAGCATTGTTTGCCCTAAAATTTGTTAAACATGCACTATCGTTTGAGCTTAAAAAGAAACTGGTGGAAAGTTTAATCTTTCCACTTTTCGATTATATGTGTGTAGCGTATCACTTGATAGACCAAGCTGCCAATGCCAAATTGTATAAAGCATTAAATGCATGTGTGCGTTTTATTTTCGGCAACATACACAGATTCTCTCAAGTCACTCCCTATCGCTTGGCTTTGGATTGGATGTCAGTCGGAGGTAGGCATAATTATTTTCTTGGCCCTGTAGCATACTCAGTTATCGCACGAAATTGCCCCCAATACCTAGCCCAGAATTTCTCACATATTGACACCAGAGATGAACTCAGACAATCAACCAGAGTATCGCAGCCATTGTTGTATTACCCGTATTTTCGAACTGAGTCTTATCGACAATCCTTTTTAACCCAGGCCATCTACCTATGAAATCGTATGTGCTTACCAGTCTTTGATCAGTCTCACATTACCGACTTCAAGAACCTGCTTTGGAGATCGATACTTGATCGTGAAAGGGCAGCTCTTGTTTTCTCCGGGTGACACAACTGCCAAATAGTGATATTTGCCTATTTGTTAACTTGAATTTTCTTAATTTTCTAAATTTTAAACAATAAATTTATAAAAGTGCTTTTGTGTGTTACACAGTTTGAACTTCTGTTTTATATATTTACTCGATTGTATTACACATTGCTTATAATAATACTGTTATTACTTTTATCTGTTATATATTACATTTATTCATTCAATACCATGTGAATTTACTTTGCTCTAACTTGTATATTTTCTGTAATTTTTTCATATTGTAACTATATTTTATAATTTTGTTTACAAATACTGCTTATCATATATTGTAAATTACTATGTTTCTTCAAGAGTTACTTTATGTGTATTCTTTGTACTGCTAATGGAGTGCTAGATATGGCATAGCCACAAGGCCTCAACAAAGAATCTAATCTAATCCAATCCAATCAAACATACCTACAGCCTATCGATTTAGTCGTATACTCCAACACTGCCTCCTAGTTAATAATAGCTAATAAAATATAAAAGTACACAAAAGACATAATTTTATTATATTTATTTACATTACTTTAGTTATAAATTTTCTATGACTCCAAAATTTAGGTTTGAATAGGCCAAAGGTCTTCGTCATCTGGTAAACATATTACATTTTGTCTAAAACAAAATGTGTCATATTAAACATTTATCTTAGTTCCAGACTTTATTAAAAATATGGTTTCTCAAGTTTTTCGTGAAATTCGAAAGACAAGGATCTTGTAAGAACATCTGCTGATTGTTTTTAAGCATTTAGCCAGTTAACGTAAGAAATGCATTATTTGATATAATGTTCATGAAATTTTGTTGTACGTCTTAGTTTTTCCCTTCCTTTCATTTTTCAACTTAGTTCAACTACCTTGCTGACGTGCCATTGATTTGCTAGCCAGTAAGTTTTCTTTAGGATCATTTGAAGAGAATTGTTAACTGCCACCAATTTTCGACAAGTTTTACTCAGTGGCACGTATTCAGCCTAACATGTTGACAATGCAATCTAGATCTGCTTGTGGGTTCTCTAAGTAATATAATCTCTCAGGAGTTTGATAACGTATTTACTTGTCGTCTGAGAACCTTTGCAATCACCAACACTGACATCTGAAAGTGCATCCAAGTTATTTGGCCCTTTTCAATACCCTAGACCATGAGACTAAGTACAAGCCGGGTACTTAGGAACCTTTTTAACTATGTTTCAGTCTTCAACAGTTGGATTTATTTGACGTTGACTAACTACGTTCACTGTTTAGCTTGTGTTAGGATGTACAGTATTAGCCACATATAAAAAACTGCCTACAGCCTCCTGGTAAGGAACATTTTCTCTCGATTTTGTCTCTCGTTAGTCAGTGAAGCTTTTTAATTGTTCTTTTTATTTTCTTTGTTGATTTATCACATGACCATTTACCCTGGGAGTTCTTACGGTTTCGGAGTTGTCAAACCCAAATTTAATCAAAATTTTGTTTACATAATTCGTCTGGGTCAGAGTTACAACCTGTCTTTCTCTTTCCCTTCTAACTTTAATACAAAAAAAAAATTTACTTTACTAAGATTTATCATTTTAAATATACTTTGCAGTTTTTCTTTAACAGGCTTTAACCGGTCAAGATAAATACTTGCAATAAGCATGTCGTCAGCATACAAGACCAAAATGAAAGCTTCATATACTTTGTGCCAAGGAAACAGGCATGGTTTAAAAAGTGGTTTTAGACCTATTTTAGTTTATGTTTCCGAGAATCTTCCATGCCATGTTTTAGAACTTAGCTCTAGACCATACAAGGCTTTTTGCAGCTTACAGACTTTATTTTGACGTTCTTGGTCTGTGCATTGTAACCCTCTGTTATCTGCATATATATTTCATTATCAAGCGTACCACTTAGAAACTCTGTTCTAACGTCTAGTTAATAGTTGTCCTAATTATGTTTATTGAGTAAAACTGGAGCTGTTCTGATCAAGGTTAATCTTGACACGAGGGCATATGTTTCTGTCAAATCGTAACCATTATTGTCTTTTATTCATCGACTTGTGCTTAGAAGTACCACCGGTTTTTTTTTTTTTTTTTTTAAGGATTTAAACATGATTTTTCGCCATTGAGTCAAGCTTATCTTGTGTGCCTCAAATCCAGCCTTTCTAATTCACTGCCATCATTACTCTATCGCATGATGATTTCTGTAGACATTTCTCTATCTCTCATATCAGTCTCATCAGTTTATTGATTTACATGCTTATATGCATGAATCACAATTTTATTACTCGTTTACGTGACGGAAGTAGGTAACAGACAAACTTTTTAAAAATAAGAATAAATTATTTATAAATTTGTGTAAAGTTGTCAATGGAATAATTTTATGTGTGTTACTATTCTTATGAAACAAAATAACATTCACCATTTATGGCGTGTATTTATAAGACATACTACAGTTGTGTATACGAATTAAAACGTTTAACAATCAGTAACTAATATGAATGATTTAAAATAACTTTTTAATTCATAATTAACAATTTAACAAGTGTTTACTACTAATATTATGATATAAACAAAAGTTATTATTTTATAGCATTGATATTTGTAAGCTTCATCTATTTGCCTCTTCAGCAGTGTGGAAAAATTTATAAAAAAAATTACTGTCAAATTAGTTATGAATGATTGATCCTTATTATCTAGAGAATTTATGGGGGAGGGGGACAACAGATTTAATGTAGGAAATTGTAAAAGGGGCTGTAAATAAGTAGTCGTAAGCTTTGGAGGCTGTAGTGGATTGAAAAAGACAATGTAAATGTTGAATTGACGATAAAAATGATCAAATTTTACCTTATATTTATGAAGGGCAGTATGGAGGGAGCTGGAAGGGGGGCTGTTAGGGGCTTATGTAGAATGCCTTGCATAAATAACTATAAAATAACGGGAGACTTCTATTTCTTAATTAAGCTAAGACATTCGAACAACAGCCGCTATATAGAGTACTGGTATAGAGGGCCAATGGAAGAGGAAGAAAGAACTTATTTATTCAAAGATATAGGCGTTTAATATTTCGACTCTATGTAGTTTAATACCTGAATTCTTATATCTTATATTAATTTTTTTAAATTCTATGTTTTTAGGGCTTATTTCAAGGTAAATGATAACTTTTTGATCGAATCACAAAGACAAGCCTATAATTTTTATTTAGAATTCTTTTTAATGAACAACTTAAACTTACACCTAATGAAAAATAAGATAGATCTCAGAGATTTGGGATCCAATTTAGACCTGTTCTCGTATTTGGAGTATTGTGATAAAATTATAACGACTACCATACAGCTATTTTTGATAATTTGTTACTAAGTTAACAATAAACAAACATTTGTTAACGTTAGCGCTCTAATAAGAGCTCTAATGACAAAATAAACGTTGACAGTATTTCAAATAGCCCTTAAGAATATAGTTAACTAAAAAATACAGGATTTAAAAAGTGAATTATTAAAGTTCCTACAGTTTTAATGCTGAACGTCTATGTTGTTAAATAAACAAATGGCGTGAAAAACAATTTAAAATATCACCTTGGCTTGTAAACGCTTTAGAACAATAATTTTTTTCAGTTTGTAAAAAAAGTCTAGCTTAAAAAATTTACCAGCTGTATGTCAATATGCTGATTCGTTAGAAAAAAATCAAAAAGAACCATTTGCAAGAAGTTGCGTTTTTTCAAAGACAATTTCATTTATGAAAAATTTCGAAAATCCTTATGCCATTAGAGGATTCTTAGACTGACAAAACTTACAACAACAAAAATGAGCTTCCTCTAGGCTATGTGAGAAGACGGCAACTCGATTGAATTTAACATTTGTCACCTTTTTTAAGAAATGAAAAAATTTTCTCAAAAAGTTAAAACTATTTTTTTACGAAAAAGTTAACATAGTTTCATGCTTATGGAAAACATAGTTTTACCAAGTTTTCAAGCTGTTGAAAATTCTTTACCATAGTGAAAATGATAATAAAATTTTTAATTTTCTCAGCGTTATATGTCAATTACTTTAAGCAATCATAAATAGACCTTAAAGATTCCAGTTGCAATTGGTTCCTTTTAATAGTAACTACAAACGGAATACGATAAAATAAAGCTTTTGTTGATTGGTTTAAAGATATAATTAAAAACACGAATTTTTAACATTTTTTGCATTAAATCGTTAATGAAAAAGTGATGCTCGTATTTTAAGTGGGTAGTGTCATAATGAATAGTCCATGCGTATTCTGAATTACATTATGTGTTCCGAAACAGACAAGTAAAAATAAATGAGTCAACGCCGCATGAGGCGAAAGCTCTCTGTGTATCTGTACGTATAAGTATAGATACGTTCGAAGGTTATATTGTACGTTAACATTTAGTTGGTGGTGAAATCTCCGTTGCAACATTTTTATGGATCTTTAAATACATGCTTTTAATTTGTTATAACTAAACAATGGTGAAGCTACGGGTGCTGTTATTTAAATATGATTTTTAAAACATACTTTTTTACATTATATTTCAATTTTAGCAAAGTCCAAAATTTTTTTAAATCGCAATCTGTAAAATAGTTTTTTTCCAATAAGAGTACGTGTTAAATAGATAACTTATTTCTCAAAAATGAAGCTTGGGTGTTTGAAATTTTAATATGTTATTTTACATATAATTGTTAGATTGTACAAATTTTTTTAAGGTGTTCCTAAATTTTTGGATTTTGTAACACAACCCCCTTAAATAGAAGGTTTTGAAAGATGTATTCTGTACAAACGAGTGCATCAGATGAAGTATATGAGATACCGTAAGGAATTATATTCAAGATCAGTTTTCTAATAATCTAATTCTGTTGGCCCTACATGCAGTAGTATAAGGGTAAGTGTACCTATTTCCGTGGCGTATGTTAAGAAATCGAAATTAAATGCACCATAAAATATTGAGTAATGACAAAATCCTATGGATTTTTTTCTTAAGTCTTGCATAAACTCTTAAAGATTATTTAATAATTTTTTTCGAGACTAAAAGTTGAATGGGTTATTATTTAAATTAACAAAAATAGTATGCAGGTATTACCATGGTCATGTACCTATTAGCGTGTACATATTACCGTGGATGTCTCAATCACAGGCCTCACCACGGTAATACGTACACGACCGTCTAACATACTCTTGGTACCTAATACCGTGCATAAATATGATTTTCTCTATAAATTAATCATATAAATATTACATTTTTATTATAATTTGAGCTATTCTTGGATATTAATATCAAATAATTTTTTTGCAACCGCTATTACACTTTTTCAAAAATTAAACAGCAATTTTGTAAATGCACGGTAATAGGGCAGACCACGGAAATATGAACACTTACCCCTAGTGTGTCAAAAAGAGAAAGAGAGAGAGATTAGATCCTTTATTTTGTAGGCTCAGGACTTAAGGCCCACGTTAGCCTAAATAAAGTCAGAATACAGTACATGGAATAGAGTCATACTAGCTCTATTGAGAACAAAGAAATGCCAGTTAAAGTACATTCCATTATCAGAGATACAAATAAACGATGTAAAGGATAAAGCAATAATGATAAAGATGATCCAAGAAATTATAAATAGATGTAATAACAAAAATTATCTAAGAGCAATATGACATGAGATTGCCCCAATTTGGATACTTAGATCACTAGAGTTTACAAGGTTACAGATAAAACTAGTTACACAATCACTAAAAAAGATAAGGTCATTTAAAAATAAGTTCCTAGAGCCTATCACTGAACAATGGTCTCGAGAACAAAGCTCGAACATTTGTCAGGATGTTGCTCCATAACTTGAGTGATCCTAGTCTAAAGGCAGCAACAAAGAAGTGTAGCTGGGGCTTTACGTATGATTAAATCAAGATGACTTACTCTCTTAAAAGAATTATTAATGACCTTAAACTTAAAATAACACATTAGATACGATGACACCTTAGTCCTTAATACAGATGCCAAGAAACGCACAGTAAGAAATCTTGATGTAGCTTGAAAAGGCATAAGCTAAGATCTGCGGTAGATGGGCCCAATATGGTCAGACTTTTTGATCCTAACGACAAACTTTTAAGTGGCATTGATGCACCTGCTAAGCTTGACGGTGAGCTCACCAGAAAGCTTCGAATATAATGTCAGGCAAGAGTCCAAACTGGAGAATACTAGGGTTTTGACGAGCATAAGTTGAGTGCTCACAGGTAGAAAATAAGCATTTGTACTCAACCGAGCCAGTGCACCAAAACATCTGCCAGTAACATCTGAGTATGCTGTTTTAATGTGAGATTTAAATCCAAAGTAACATCCAGCAGTTTGATAGATTCACAAGGTACAATAACACCGTTACCAAACTTGATATCTGGCCAAACGTGCTGGGTGAGCCTTTTCTGAACTCCTCGGGTACCAAGACACATTGCAAGCAACATCCAGGGTTCACGTGTGAACCATTGACATTAGACCAATTACTTTTACTGCACAAAATGCTATTAGCTTTTTTAATCGTTAGAGGAGCTTTAGACAATTGACTATGCACATAAAAACAAAAAGTGTCAGCATACACATGATGTGAACTATCACTGGAATCAGGCACATCATTAATGTTCAACGAGAATAGCAGAACTCCCTAGATAGATCCCTGGGAAACACCACTTGTTCTAAATAATGGCTTGGAGGTCTGCCTCCCACAACCCCTCATGACTTTAAATTTCCCCGGTGGGTATGACGTCCTTTAAGAGCAAACTGAGTCTGACAAACCAAAGGAAACAAGTTTCTCGCACAGTCAGTTAATGTTTACAGAGTCAGAAGCTCGAGACATATCTATTGAGACCAGAAGCATAACATCTTGACCATCAGCATAAACACGAATGTCATCAACAATTTTAACTTGTACTGCCACTTCTTAAATCAGAGAGAGAGAGAGAGAGAGAGAAAGTGAGAGGAAGAAAGAGAGAGAGAAAGAGAGAGAGAAAGAGAGAGTAGAAGAGAGAGAGAGAGGTAGAAAGAGAGAGAAAGAGAAAGAGAGAGTAAGAGAGAGAGAGAGAGAGAGAGAAAGGTGGTGCTAGTCTACAGAAAGGAGAAAGCAGAGGCCATCTATGAGAGTGAGTAGTTATCGGTCTTCTTTATTTCCTTGTTGTTTTACGGTTCTTCGTACAGCTTTCTCGTAACATTACTTTTATTATCACGTAAGTCTCCTTACCAAACTCAGTATAAGGAACTTTTTTCCAAAAATATAAAGCAAAGAAAAACTTTAAGCAAGTAAGATGTTTAAGAAAGCGAAACACTTACAGATAAGTAACTTTGTACTGGTAAGAAATCTACTAAGTGCATGTAGTGCAACCATATGATTCTGCTAGTAATTTAAACTATATTTGTCGTCACTTTTTAGCACCTAATAAAATGCTTTAAATGAAGCAGCATGACCTTTCTTTAACTTAACAATCGAAGAACTTTTGCATAGTTTATAAAATAATAGAGATTCTACAACTAGTCTGAACAATCAATGAGTTCCTAAGCAAGTAACAAAGAGAATGCTCACATCTCTTAAAAAAAATATCCTTTCATATGAAGTTTCGGTCCATTTGTTAACTCTAATACTAATTAAATAGCAGGCATTTATATTTTTTTTACGAAATTCGTACAAAGCATGGTTTCTTGTGTATCTTGTGATGTACTTACGATTAATGTTAGCTGTTAGGTACTACAGAACGTCGTTTTTTAAACATAAAGTGCCTTAATAAAAATTACGGAAAACTATCATTTAAACACAGAACAGTCACTTCAAAAAGACTTTAATTTTTAACTCTGCTCAGTGATAATAAAACCGTTGCTCATTTAACATAACCACCAACAACGTTAACGTAAACTCGAAACCCACTTCTTTTAATTGAGTAGGTGTACCTGCTGCATTAACTTTAAGTCTTATTACAATAAGTTTGGCTGCCATTTTTGAAGTAATTATGTTGTGATAAGTGACTGGGCAGTCTATAGAAAGTATACGAAATCTTTGAAACTAAACTGTATCCTGCTTAAGACTCCTTATATTTTTAATCACTTAGTCTTTAGTTTTACTCTAATAAGAGTATAGAACTACCCATTATGGTAACGATATAGCTAGTAAACTAATAAAATGTTGCAAAAAATGTCATTTTTACCCCACAAGATTAAATAAAGCCAAATGTAAAGCTACGATTACACAAAGATAAGAATACCCGATTGAAAACTAAACATTTTTTAGTTATTACTTGGTGCTCGTTGTATTCATAGCTACTTTCTTTTGATGTTTGTAAAGGATGTTGAACTTTTGGCAACTGATGAATGATCGTATGAAACTGAGACGTAGATGTATTAGCTTCTTGCTCGCTGATTGGAAAATTGAGGTCTAATGTATAGTCTGAATCTTCTGAGTAATCTGAAACAGATGAGAAAGTTGCACTCGTAATTAATGTTTAAATAAGTTTTAAATACTAACATCTTATCCTGAGACATAGTATAGTTATCCATTTTTATTAAAACTCAACTAAAAAAATAAGAATAGAACCTGCCGTAGCCATCGCTCCTAGTCCTACAAAATCACGATAAGATAGAACATCTTAAAACCTTGTTTTAAGAAAAACAATAACAAACAACTTTATATCAAAATCTGTTTACTTATTTCAATTTTCTTTAGTTACCATAAAATTAATGTGTAATTGCATTCTTCTTTAATTTTTTTTTGGTATGTCTTCGCCCTAGTCCATTAACAGTATATGTCATAATAAACTGCTATTAATAACATCAAGGTCGTTGTTATATACAACTATACTTTTAAATAAAATTATTCTTAACATAAAATCTTAAAATTTACATCTTTCTTAAGACTTCTTTCTAATCTAGGTACAAAGTCATCACAAAGTAGAACCAATTTTGTCAACAAAAAATGAGATCAGTGATGAAATTTGAAAAAATAATCTGAACGGCTATACTAAGACAAAATTTCAACTGTGATGATTAAGAGAACCATTATTTTTTAATTAAATATCAACATATTATGTAAAATACTAATATAAAATAATCTTATGATTTTTGTGATTGCTTTCGATTTACAATATTTTTTTTCTGGACCATACGAGTATTTTTTAATAATGACAATTTCTTACTAAGCAATATTTTCTAATTCTTAAACATATTCACATTAAATTTGCATAAATATTCCTTGTTCAGTTTCGCATCCTAGGAAAGATATGTATAATTCTCTACACATAAAATATTTTTTAATTAAATATGATTTTTATTATGAAAATAACATTCTAAAAAGATGGATCAAAAACAACGGTCTAATATAAATTAAAGTACCTTTAGCAAGATATTTTCAACTGCTATTGTCCAAATTAGATTTTTTGATTAATTACAGAACTTTATCATTGAAAACTATTTAAGTATCTTATCATTTAAAATACGTAAGAATAAGTTAATCAGTGAATCTTCACAATTTTTAATTAATATAAATATGTGGAAAATGTCACGGTATACTGTAACTTCCTAAAATACGGGGTCTTATGAGCTGTAATATATTTAGTTTTACAACATATTATATACATTAATATCAGTTCATTGTCAGTCTATTAATACTGCTTACAAACATTTTAATTTTTTAAATTTAACAATGATAAGTTATTTGAATGTAACCAACAGTGACGTAAACCACTATAGTCTTAAAGTCAGGTGTATATAACTTGCAATGTTAATCTTGTGACAGGGTGTATGTTGGACAAACTGGTAGATTTTTTGATAAATGTTTCAAAGATAATAAGGCCTTGATCAATGGTACGAAAAAAATATAGTTATGCATCTCGTCTGTTAAAATAGCATTTTGGTTTTAATATGATTTGACAGTCTTGCAGGCAAATAATAAGATGCTGAAGAAATAGCTGAGATTATTACTCTGAAAGTCATAAAGTTTTTTCTCAACTATCAGAAAGAATTAAGTGGCTTATTGCTTTTAAGTTTAAAAGAAAGGAGTCTTTACGAATAGTATTAATAGGTTAACAATAACTAATGAGTATGGATATTATACATTGTAAATCTGAATATACTTTATCTACAGAGAAAACTATATTAAAAAAGTGGATTCAGTTTTATGGGACCCCTTTTTTTACAAAGTTGTACATAAAATGAGAAACAAAAAAAATCTCCCATCTCTTTAAGGCTGTTAAAAAAAGACTTATAGAGGTTCATTTTTTGACTATGACGTTTCAGAGCCTGACTTGGATAAAATTAATGATTGTTCTTTGTCAAGAGATTATAGTACTGTGAAACACCGTAAGTGTGGTATGCCTGTGGACTTGATAGTTTCTTTTCTTGAATCATCTATAGATAGCTTGTTCTGTGCCTTTTTTGATAAAATTTTTTGAAGATCACAGTATTTAGTAAACAACTTCTATAAATTGTATCAGCGACTTTATAAACTTATTGTTTCTTTTGTTTCTTCCTTAGTTTCGCTTGATATGGTGTTATTTTAGACAAATCTGCCTTTTTTACTTATCGGAGGTTGTGTTAGTATTGACGTTTAAGTCCACTGCGTGAGGCTCTCAGGATTCGGGAAAAAGGGCAGGATGTTTAACAAGATGGGAAAAGCACTAAACACTTTGTAGAATAATCAGAATTATTGTTATTTCTATGAAACTGCCGTTATACCGTCTTTAGAAGCTGTTGTTATTACGAGTAGGTCTTACTGGCTAGAGGCTAGCGATCAACTGAACTGGCCTGATGCGCAGCATCGGGGCTCGCGTATGCATAGTACATATATACGTGTACAGATGGTGCTATATGTAAACTCTAATCCTAACAGTTAGACTTCGCCTCAGTTCAGCAAAAGTCGGGTAGGCATGAAAACATAACCGTTAAAGTTGTAACCATAACTGGCTTAGCAGCAGAATCCAAAAATTATGAACCATTTTAAATAATAAGCGTACTTTTGAAGATGGATAAAAAAATTAGTGTACAGCACACGTCCAGAACATTGAATATCCTTGCGTGTGTGGTGGATGTCCAAGACGGAGCCAAAACAACGCTTTGGCCTTGTATCATAATGTACAATTAAAGTTTGAGAAATCCTTTGTTTTATCTGTTATTGACTATACTTTATTTGTTAGACATAGTCGCTCTTAACAGTTTTTTTTTTTTTTTTTTTTTTTTATGACATATGTCTTACTTGCTGACTTCTACACCTTATTGTGCACTGAAATAGTTGAAACAAGATTCTCTTATTCACAGAAAAATTTTATTTTTGTTCATAATAAATACTTTTTGTGTACAACAATTATACAGTTAACATATGACAAGAAGTAAATAATTGAATAATACGTAGAAGAACTTATTAGAATAATGATAAATAAATATTTATATCAGAAAGAAACTAAGCAAATGCTCTATTTTATGCAAGTAAAGTACGTTCGTCGTAATTTAAGTAGGTGATTTGTGTTTAAATTAGTTAAAAATATAGTTATTTATTTTTCAACAAAACATATGTATTGATTAACTAGCGAAGCCCCATCTCAAGATTAAATGAATAAAGCACCGTAGTATGTTGACTCGTAGTTGAAAAAATTGTTGTTCTGAATCCATGAAGTTTTGGTGAAATAATAAGCTGTAAGAAAGTTTATGAAAGTGTAATGATGTTATAAAGTACTATGAGTTTTTAACTTTATAGTACATAAAGAGAACTAATTAATTAAACTGTGAAAATTTAACACTGAAAAGAAATATGCTTAAAAAATAATTTTTTCTATCTCAAAACCTTCTTACCAGAGCAACAAAGTTCGGGAGCCTAATTGCTTCATTTATTAACGCTACAATGAATATAAATACAGATGATTTTACCTATAAAAAAGCTTGGAGATTTAAGTAATTACTGTCACCTTTACGACAGAAAGCTGATTTCTTACTTAACAAGCTCTTTATTTCTTAATTCAAAAGCTACGGCTTCAATCTCGATATACGTCCTGCGTCAATTTCTTAATTTCTGAAATTGTATACCTTTAAAGCATTTAAAATTTTTCTTCCAATTTACCGCCTTGCAATCATAGGCATCGTTCAAACATAATTGAACCTTAATAACTACTTTTGTTAACTCTGCAAATTGTAATATATTTTTTAGCAAGGAAGTTTAAAGTTCGATAGCCCAAAAAAGAACAGTGTTCTAAAATCTTTCATGACTGAGGTTTTCAGCAAATATGGCTACCAGGATATTCTAGGGTAGTCTTGTCTGGCTGGCTGTTGCAGTACCAGATTAATGAGAAGGAAAACCACAATGTTTTATGGCGTTGGAGCTCATTGTTGTTCTTCTTTTGAATATCTCCTGATCTTATGCCAGAGACACTAGTTTCCAAAGCACCTTCCATTTTGGCACAGCTCAGTCGATTTGGTGATTCAAGATGGGAAGATTGGTTTGTAGTATTTGCTGGAGACTACCTTGTTTTCTCAAGCTTATTTTTTCTTTATAACTTCACTGTAAGGTTTACCAAGCACATATCTTAGAAAGGATTGGTGATTTCTGGTTAAATGCTTAGAGTCAAGAGAGTAATACAGGGTCGTTGGTGGCCGAAGTTCCTAGCCATGTGATGAAAAACTTCACTGTTGACGTTTGCCAGTAATCGACCAATTTGATTGGTGGCTGTCCGTTTATAGTATTTAACCAGAAAAGTTGTTATCAGAAGTAGTTGTAAAAGTATATTCGTTAGTAATGTAGTTTAACGTTAGATGGTCCTAAGACGAACCAATGAGATTAATGGCCGTTTAGTGAACCTAAAGGCTTATGATGGCCCTAAAATACGGCCAATAGTGATACTTTCAGTCATTCCTTATTATTATTTTTAATGATGGAGAGCCAGCTGTGGGTAGCTTGACTTTTACTCTTAAAGTCTCTGCGTACGAAGATCGTGGTAGAGATAAGTACGCCTATCCTACAGGCCGAAAAATGTTTCGTATTTGAGTCGTTCCCTAAACAACCAGTCACTTACCGTTAATCAGGGAAGTTGGCCTAAAGGGTACCTTTTTTATGGGTATACCATTAAGACAAGCCACTGAGGAGAAGGCTGATAAAATTACGAAGCAGTGTGGCTGTCCAAAATCCTCTGGGTTGGTTTCTCTGACTTTCTGCTGTAGCAAAATATATTTTGGTAGCAAAGTTAGTTGGAATAATGGACACAAAATCTTAAAACTGTTAGAACAGATTGTGCTCTGGCTGGGTCTCTCTCAGTATAACTCCAGACACGTTGGAATTTAGCACGCCCATTTCATCGTAACCCTCAGTAGTCGATTATCCATCGGAGAAGTGTCACCGGTAGCTAGGATACTCAGCTGCATGACTAACCACTCTGTTCTTGATACACTGCTTAAGAATGACTATGGTTATCAACAATTTACCCGTGGATATTATAACTAGACCCACTTGAGGTCGTTGATGCACCTAGAGCCTTGGGTAAATGCAAAGTGATTTAAGAAAGAGGCGCTAGGTATTAGAGTTGGTAACTTTCTGCCACTTACGTCTCCTCTTTTTCTCTTTTGTTAAGGGCTTAGTGCCTATATAAACACCTGTAGATAAAACTTTAAATAAAATAATATACATCATGACCTACACATTCTAATTAGCACACTTGTAATTATTACAAGTTAACGCTACTACAAATAGCTTCATGTCATTTAGTAAGTTATTATTTTGTATATATACACTACAACCTTAGCAGCCTTGCTCATAAAAATAATTTTCAATGTTTTCAAGACGATGTCTCGAAGAAAACCTTATTAGAACCTATCACAGAAAAAAAGGCTTCACGTACTGCTATAAAAGTGCAACACCAAATGGATGAAATCTTATGAGGTTTGAAGGATACGCACTTAGAAAATGTGGCAGGTGTTGTTTTAAGAAAACCATTATTGGAACTTAAAGGTTGTGTGTTTAATCAAGCAGAGTAGCCCAACCCCATGATACACTCACGAAGTAAGGTGCACCTGCACTGTCACATTCAGAATGAAATATTTATAATATCTATCATTTATGTAATTATTTACCATTGATTTATTACTAGTTGTGTAACTACTGACATTTACTGTGTGGCATAAGCATGAATGAAGGAAGGTGTGTATAGAAACTATGTACAGAGATTAAGCTACAAAGAAATGAAGTATTGTTACGGCCTTGTACGCACACTCTCGTAGAGTCTCTCTTGGCATCAAAGAAGAAGATTTTGTAATTTCATGTTATTTTTATTTCTGTTACTAAATATATTTATTATAGTGGTGATAAGTGTAATATTGTTGATCAAATATCCCGTAATCAATATATATTTGACAGCTTTTACAAGGGTACATTGTTAATCACGTGATTTCTTAGGTTCTTATCTGTTTTTGTTACGGAAATGCTAAGCCTACCTTATCTAAATCACTTCTAGATTCATTTATTTACAGCGAGTACTTGGAATTACAGAACAAGGGGTTCGATTTCAATGGCAAGTGGGTTAGAATGAACTTATGTTACATCATTTGTAATTTTTTTACATAAATCAATATAATGGCTATTTTGGCTGCAGTTTTGCAGGAAAATGTTTTCAAGAAGGTATGTACGTCAAGCATACAGTGGTGCACTTGAAATAAGATGCAATATTCAGAACCAACGAATGCTTTAGAAATTGTTCATAATAAAAACATTGCTTAGGCCCTTTACTATTCAAACGAGTTTTAAGTAACATGATACAACAGTTTTTATTAGATCCTGTGAGCCTGGTACGGTTGCGGTTAAGCTACTACTACAGCTCTGAATAAAAAAGAAACCTAAGATGTCTATAGATAACGTTGTTACTGTGTCAGAAAAAATGATAAGTACATTAAAGCTTGTTTCAAAAGACTTTAATAATTAGTTGAAGCCCATGTAGTAAATAAACCGTTGGGAAGCCACTGAATCGAATTTTTTTCAATTACACTTGACTGATAATCCTTATTAGTCCTCATGACTTGTAAGTCTACTTCGTACAGGAGTTTAAAAATGTTTGTGGAAAACTTTACTTGATTAAAAAATGCATAACTTCATTTTT
This sequence comes from Copidosoma floridanum, assembly GCF_000648655.2. The sequence goes on along the minus strand of NW_019384261.1, from coordinate 414,133 downwards.
TACAAGGTGTGAGACTGTATAAAGTTCTTTATAATTTGAGCACAAATGTTTTTAAGTTGAATATAACATTTTTAACTAATTTATTTAAAAAAAATGTAAAATCTTCAAAACAACTATAGCGCCGTACTTCTGAGAAAATGCTTGTGAATATTTAAAAAAATCTAGACTAAAATACCAACTGGCCACTTCTCAATTATAGGACAAATGTTAGTATTTCTTTTGATTGCAGAAACTTTTACGAAAAATTGAGTTTTTAAACCCTCGTCCTAAGTACAGAAATACCTGATAGCTGTTGTATTCTGTTTAAGAATTAACAATGCTATTAAGACAATATTAATTTTTTATGTTGACTACAGCATGAAGATAATGTTGTAGTAGAAAAAAAATTTACGCATAAAAAATAATAAACATTAATTTAACGGATCCTACCACTAATAGTATTTGTAAAACTCACCTTCTGTTAAAAGTGCAAGTATTTTAAGCTGCACGTATTAATAAGTGTTACGTCTGAATTTCTATAAGTGAAAGACGGAGCTCGTTGATTCGTTTTGAAAATAAATGAGTTAAGTCTTTATTTGTCGAGAACTAGCCGTCGACCCAAAGGCCTTATTTGTTTTTACTTACCGTATACTTTTCTTTTAAATCGTTGACTTAACGTAATAGTGTTATATTTTACCAAATAGTATATGTGCAGTAATTTAAGTATGTCATACTCAAACTAGCTTTGACCTACTGTTTGATTTGATATCTTATGTTATGCAAAAGTAGCGTATCTTATTTGTCTTCTTGACTCACGTCCTTGGAAAAGTCTTTTTCATTCGTAGTCTATTTTAACATTTCTTGACATTAAATTTATTCATAAAAGTAAGAATTATGTTTATGTAAATTAAAATTTTTATTCTTAGAATATTTTATATAATTTAGTAATTAAAATATTTGCATTGAAATCTTGCATTTAAGGAAGACACGTCTGGTCGGGGGTCCGAACAATCAATCGCACCTTAACCAAATTACCCTTAATTAACACTGAAACAATTATGATAATTTAGCAGTAATTATTCAGTAAAACCGCTGATCTCTCAGATGTTACATTAAGTATAAGTTGCTATCAGAATTGTGTATGATATTTCTTGTGGACCAACGCAGTAAATAATATTAAAATTGTTGATTATTCAATTTTCTTGGATGAACTTACGCAAATTGATGTTATAAGATGAGCAATTTGTAAGAATGTTTGAGAATGCACGCGTAGTTTGAGTCTTACAACGGTAGCTTGTTTCAAAAACAGTAAGTTAAACGTTACGCAATTAAAGAATCGGGTGTACCACTTCATGTTTGGGGATCACTGCACTTTTGCTTCTTATAATTAGTAAGTAAGCTGGGAGGACTCTGGCTCACCTCCCCAGGTTTCTGGTAGGGAGAGCGAGCGCATAGAGTTATTGGCTTTTAAATAAATACAAAAAATATATTTAATATACATATTGTATGAAAACACACATCTTAGAAACAAACTTACATATGAGCGCGCAAAAAAAATTTTATACGTACGTTTTCAAGAACACCTACTTGTTTGAACATTCATTTATACATTATTAATTTACCATCCCAGGTAAAAAATACTCTCACCAGATGACATGACTCCTTACCCTCATCTTTGTCGCAATCTATCTCTTTAATCGCCCCGTTCTAAAGATAAGAGTGGCGACTAATAAATTCTAATTTATGCTCCCACTTTTTATGTCCTTTATTATTTGAATCATACACAAATGAATACTGTATCTGCAACAGCAGCTCTAAAAACGATACAAGACCTTTATAAGCCCGTGTAAAACGTTCTGTCATTTTGGCTTTACCCATGAGGTGGTTAGCAGCACATAATGGTTTTTTTATATCCTTATGTTTACTACGCAATGAGGTCAAGTGATATCATAAGTTGTTGCACTACCTACTTGGATAAGGGGATATCACACTAGCCTAACACAAATATAATTTCTTTAACTTAAGATTTGCAATGTATTTATTTCAACTCTCTTTTTTTTTTTTTTAAGGAGACATATGCTTGCATGAGTCGTAGTCTGTAACATCCTTGTACATTTAATATTTATCCAAAATCTCGTTGCAATATTGCTTAACGTTTATCAGAAAAAATTAAAATAATGACGTAAAGAATACATTTTCTGAGATTGCTGCTGACACCACTGCTGTAAAAAAAAATTTTTTAAAAAAATCAAGTACAAGTAGCACTCCGGGAGTGCAGGCAGAAGTGAAAACTTGAACTTATGGCGCGTTGGGCACTTTTTTGGGTGATCATTATTAGGTGCGCTCGTGACATGAGAAATTGTACATAAAAAATCAAGTTTATCAAAGCAATGTGGGCACTTTTTTAATGGACATGAAGTATAATAATATAGAAACTATATTCGAAGGAAGTGGTTTTATTTAAATGAGTGAATATTAGTAAATAGTAAATACAAAATTTATCAATTTTTTTAACACAATACCATAGCAGCAACACAAGTCAACTGAAATATTTAAATAAATAAATTTTCCGTTTAATATTCATTTATAAAATAAATATAAAAAACTATCAATCTCGTCTGTCACGAGGGCACGAACGAATGCCCATGCAAAGACTGCGTATCAGCGTTGGTCTGAGCATTATTCCACGCTCACAGTTCATGCTTGATCGCACATAGCACTGCTGACTGGATCACACCGTGAACTACTTCGCGCGAGAATTCGAATTCAAAATCGTATGATTTTTTCAGCAGACAGTAGGCGCAGAAATTGAAATTCGAAAGAAATCTTTGTATGTATTGGCTAATTAATGCCTAAAAATTTTTGATAATAATGTATGATTACATACATAAATAGTATACCAAGGATTCTTTCGAATTTGAATTTCTGCGCCTACTGTCTGTTGAAAAAATCATACGATTTTGAATTCGAATTCTCGCGCGAAGTAGTTCAGGCAGATCCAGGCAGCGGCACTATGTGCGATCAAGCATGAACTGTGATCGTGGAATAATGCTCAGACCAACGCAGCTGTGTATAGCATGCAGCGCTCTCGCATACCTATACACTCTGAGAATACATATAGGTATGTAATCTCGTCTGTCGCGAGAGCACGAACGAACGCCCATGCAAAGAGCGCGTACAGTATACATATATTATAAGAATACACGTGGAGTATATCTCTGTAAAATCTCGTCTGTCGCGAGAACGGCTGAAAATGCTCACCCACAAAAGTGCCCAACGTTCCATAAGAAGTTTTCACTTCAAAAAAATTAAAAAATGACATTCATGCTTAGAAAATAAGTAGAAGTGAACAGCTCAACATTTCAGAAAATAAATCTTCTTCTTACCTTTACGCTATACTTTAAAAGTTCACGGCGGCGCAAAAGTGTTTAAGTTTTTTTTTTTTAAGTATAAAATCATGTGTAATAGATTTGCGTTACTTTTAGCCTGAAAATACAAGTCATAAGGTCTCCATGTATTTCTGTCAGTTATAAGTTCTGGACATACACAATTTACTTGTTCCACCGGAATGTCTGACAATTGAAAAAATCTGTAATGATTCTTCCACAGTAAAGTTTATACGATCACGTTTTCTCTAACACACTTAAAACGAAATTGTTAGCAACGTCATAACCTTAACAATGTATCAAGTTAAGGATCTACTAATGGTAAAGTTGCTCTCTCGATTAAGAGTGTATAAGTATCGTTGAGAACGACTGCTTCCTTGCTTGGAAGCATCTCAACAACTGCAACCTTTTCCAGCAGATCTTTTTGTTACCAAAAAATTTAAGCTAGTGGAGAGTTATTTATCTACTTGTGAGTATAAAATACATGTGTGCATGTTTATTTTTAACTCTTATTTATAGTTGACTCGCTTATGAGATTACAATATAAGGTGATATTTGGTATGCATCAATAATAAGAAAGCAAAAAAATTGTGCAAAATTCATTCTTAAAAATGCCTATGCTGACATAAAAAGTTGGTACGTGTTTTGATACGTGAAAAATATTTACTTCTTAGTGCACATATAAGGTATTCATACTGTATTATGCACTTGCATATTTAAAGAGAAGAGTCTCTCTTTCGGTTGGATAAGATGTGACAGATGGAGTGATAAGAGCTAAGTCAATGTGTTGTATGAATAAAAGTGACCTGTTACAGTGACTCAATTGCAAAGGTATAATCATAAATAAAGTGTATCCGTCTGCGAAAGAGCAAGTGACGGATCTTATTATATGAGGAAAGCTCTCCCGAACTATCTAAGCTTACATTCGCACACATATTGATGCGTGATACTTAAATTTTACATGCTTACTAAATTTATCAGCATTTCCCTTGAAGTAGATAAGCAAAGTAGCCTGAGAGGATGGGGATAAAAAAATCAATACTTATAAATAGTTTTCTTGTGATCATTTTAATGATGCACATATAATAATGTCACTTCTCTTAGGCGGTGGTGAACAGAATTGGTTAATTGTATTTTAAATTTTTATAAATTCACTTTACATCAAAAAAAGCGTATCTGTAAAGCCTTATTTTTTGCAAATTACTTTTTTTTATAGCATTACTATTCTTCATAGCACAATAGGTTTATTTAAATGTATGGCTTGTACATGTCACATAAATCATGTTAAATTCTTTTAGTGATAAACATTCTTTAAAGTTGTGAATGAACCTAAGAAGGAGAAAATAGTCTTTTAGTTTGTATTTATGATCTTTTATTTATTTAACATTGGATCTTCTGTATCATATACATATTGAGGAGCACTTGACGAAGCCATTTCGTTTTTTAAGTCCTTTAACATAAATAACGTCATCCTCTTTAATTATAGATTGGAATTGATTATTTATTCTACATAGGGCACTTCCCTCGAGTCCTAAAGAAGATCATGGCAATTACGTTCTTACCATAGATTTTCACGCTTATTTTCAGGCCCTAACTGGCCTCAAGGATAGGGGGGCTTAAAAAGAAGTACTGTTGGTGTAGAATTTTCTTCCTCTAAGGGTACAATTGCTACCTCTTTGAAAATAAATTCGTTAAATATAGTCTTAAAGCCTTGCATATCGATCACGTACTGAAGTGTCTTTAAGCTAGTACAACTAACAGTCAACTAATATTGATACTTACTTAAAACCTTTTTTTATACATTATACGTACATTACATTTTTTTCTTATCCCACTAGTACGTAGTACTTTTATCTATGTTACCATACAGCTTAAAACGTATGTCAAAGCACCGTTGAAATTATTTAAGGACGATAGCAATCGGTATCAGCATCATGGAGCGCCTTTTTGATATATCTGCTTATGCTAACTGTACAGAAAAATTTTTTAACATTTTGTGAAATAGTGCGAGTAGAACATCAATGACTGTTGAATGGTGAAAATACAACAAAAATTCAAGATATAGTTAATGATAGTGTGATAGTGCTTCAAAGCATTGAAAACTATCAGCAATCTGTGAAATTGTCATCGCACATTAGAAAAAAATTGTCAAATATTGAGTTTCTCATAACAACTTTTTTAGAAACATTTTTAAAAGAATTAGAAATTCAGGGACATGGTCTTGGTACTACATCAAGCTTTAATGATGATGCTGCTGTGGTCTGGAAAAAACTTCATAGAGCGTTTCAGAATCGTATAAGAACTGTTATTATTGTGAATAGCAATTACTTGGATGTGGTAAAATTTTTGAGCTCTGTGGAAAAAGAGTTTGTTATAAAAGTGCTAGAAATTCTAAATCAGCAGCATGCTTTAAAAATTAATGCAGTTTTAGCAGCAGAATTTGTCTTGGTGACAAATGATACGGAGACTATTTAAGTTAAGTACTTTAACACTAAATTAAAACGTATCTTTCATTTAACTGATTTGCATGAATGGTTTAAAAATAATGTTCAGAAACCGATCGCTACCGACAATGATAAATTTCAAGAACGAGATTCTGGGTAGACTCTGCGCTCTTTTTTAAATTTAGTGATGAATATAAATAAACTTTAGGTTATAAATGGTAGTTCTCAGATAGAACTATCCAGTTCTATTATTAAAAAAAAGTCTGCATTAATGTTGAGAGTTTAGATCACCAATGCTTTAAATGGCCCATTTTGTCGGAACTACATCCTGCAAGTAAAAATGTGAATCAAGTCTCAAATTATAAAAAATATGAAAACTGTTACGATTTCACTGGAATAACATTTTCAGTGCAACCTAAGTAAGTATCAAAGTTTAAAAAACAGAATGTATTTCGGTTAATGTACATTTTTTAAAAAAGATAAAGAATTCTTTTAAAACTTTTCCTTTTTTATTTGATAGCTGAAAAAAGCCTTAACATGTTCATTTGTTAGGTACTTATAGAAAGTCAGTGTATAGAAATGGACAATAAGGAAAAAACAAAACAAATTTAACAACGAAGATAATTTTGATTACTTTGAAAAGATAAGAGAAGTAGAAGAAGAAGAGAATGATGTAGTAAAATATGATATAGAAAAGAGTAAGATGACAAATTATGATCTTAACGGTGCTAATCTGCCGTCCCACGGAAAAAAGTTGTTAAGTGCACTTTATTTACAACTGAGAAAATTAAGTCAAACTAATGGTTTTTACAATACGATAAAAATGGAATAATTTTAAAGCAGAAGCAATGATTCTCGGCTAAATACGGCATGATCTTTTTATTAATCGCAAAAAAAATCGATTTTTACACGGGAAACTTGATAAGCTGTACTTACGCCTTTTTCTCGGCGTGATTTCCTGCGAAAGAACAGCGTTAAGTGCACTTAGTAACTTTGTTGGCTGCAAAGAACTCTATAAAATTGATGTATTCACCATGCAAGAAAATAATTAAGTACAATTATTTTATGCTAATCTAACGTAAGATTCGTGAGACCATTGCGACTGATTTTCACTATTTATTATTAATTAATACTTTGAATGAAAAATGTATAAAATTATCAGTAAATACGTTTATTACTAAATCACAATTAAGATAAAAATTTTTTTTTCAACAAATTTTAATTTTTTTTTTTTTTTCTATTCGTAGAATACAAATTGCTAGTTACTAGTTGCGTTTATGTAGAGCACCCTTTTTTATGTACAAATACATGTATAAAAGGAAGTTACGCATTTACAGGACTGTGCTCTACGAACACATCGCCTAAAATATTATTAAACAAGTATTGGGATCTATTATATACACATGAAAGTTATTCATTGGCGCTTTTTATAGTCACAAGTATACCAAATTTAAAATTTTTTTCAAATTATAGTTGATGTTCAAACTCACAAATATTTTCGTGCAACTGAATTTTCTTATGCATGTAGAAACACCTGTTACACAACAATACTTTTATTCCTACAGTTCGAAGTTCGGTATAATTAAAGTTTCACGTATTTTCGTTGTTACTGCATTTACAATGACCTACATGATAAAAATTTTATAAGGTTGCATAAAAAGCTATACTTTATGACACTTCAAAGTACACTAATTGAAGTATTAGTACTCAAGAAATCAAAATTCAAAAAAATTTTTATATTGCTGCTTAGATGTACATTATTGTAAATGGCTTTTACGTATTGGAACCAGACCTATTAGTGTAGAAGCCAGGTTCTTGTACTCCGTTAGTTGAAATGGTTCTGCTTAAGGTTTTTGTTATGTATTTTTATCTGCTTAATATCATTTTTGGTGATGCATTACCGTAAAACTTGTATATGAACAGTCATTAACAATTTTTATAAGCAAATTAAATCGTAGTTTATGTGAGAAACATATTTATCAAACCCTTTCGTACATTTTAAGTAAAAAAAGTCTCTAGCAACTTTGCACTAAGTGACACAATTTTTATTAAAAAATTCTGGCATTCAGAGAAATTAAGTTTGCACACCATAGGTTGAATAACAAGAAGCTTGAAATTAAAACTTTAAGATTGAAGATACATTTTGACCATTTTAACATAAGTGGGTCAGTAAAGCCAATAATTAGGGAACAATTAAAGCCCTACAGAGATACAAAAAATTTTGTAACAATCGAGATACTTACGATACAGAAATGTGAAATTTTTATTTTTGAAGTGTCTACAAATTTTTAACTGAGAAATTATTGCACGTTAAAAAAAGTTGCACGAGAACGTCTTTGCTTAAGATAAGCTTAAGGATGTTAATAAATTTTTTTACCAAAACTGTACAATTTTTTATTTGTACATGAAAATTAGTAATAGTTATTAATATGCTAATTTTTCAGAAATCTACAGAAATACGCTTACATATTATAATCTGAATTTCGACGTGATATTGCAATTAGAATATTTATTTTATGATTTTATCTGGAGCGCGTGATGACTCGGTCAGCTGGTTTGTGGGACGATACGCAGGAGGCTGTGGTTTCAATTCCCAGCCAGTGCGACCCTCCTTAATAAATACCTCTGTGATTTTCAAATGTGCTTTTTCACCAAGCAATGCTTCTAGTGAAGAAATGGGCGACCTTTTCGCAGCAAAATAGCCTACCACATACACTGAGAATGAATTTGTGGGAATGCTCCTTCAAATACAGAAGAGCCACGCCATTATAGCTCTAGTAGAGCCTCTCTTATACTCAGTGGAGCTGCTGTTCTACCATAGGCGAGCATCTGCTCGAATACGTCAAGGGACAGCTCTCCTAACCTATTAAAATAAAATAGCCTCCACTGCGGTGGCTTTGTTGCTTGGGCCAGTGGCTCAGCGCTCCTGACTGAAAGAAAATAGCCTTAAGTTCGGTGAAAAGGCAGTTCTGCCACAATGAGAGCAGCACTACCACTTTGAGTAACGAGGCATCTCACCGAACAAAGAAATTAAATAAACTGTATTCAATAATGTAACATAGGTGTAACAAATATAATGTTAATGTATAACCAATGAAGTAATAATGTGCCTTACTCAAACAAGTCTATATGTACTCGTTTACAATAAAAGCCTTAAAAATAAATACCCTACGTTAGTGGGTATTTATTTGAAAAAAAAAAAAAAAAAAAACAATAATAATATTATCCAGATTCCCATATAAATGTTTAAAAACATTCATTCCATATATTAAATGTCGCTACAAAATTACCTTTTTTAGGCGTTATACGTGAATCATTTAACAAAAATGCAATACTACGATGTAATTTATGTATAGCTTTGGAAATTCAGTCTAAAAATTTTCTTCCGAATAAAAGGTAACTTTAAAATGATTATGACTAAATAACTCCACAAGACAATTGGAAAAATAGACAATTTATTATTGTTTTGGACGATTTAGTACGATTTAGTATATCTTCATAAATTTTTTAGAAAGGCATAAAAAAAGGCGCACTGACACTTTTTATTCTGTATTTACACTTAAGAAATCAATTACGGTTACGAAAAGGTGACACACCATTTAATTTTATTTTTTTTCTCTGGTCTGCAATTTAATTATTAAAAGTGTATTCTTCTTATATTATTCCTCTAATAGTAGTTGCATGTGATAAGCCAAAAAAATTCTTAACACTTAAGCGGTTGCAGTCAGATTACAGTTTCTATAACTACTGAAAAATTCAGAAAAGAATTCTGTTTTAACTCATGTCTTAAGTTGCAATAAGTTAAATATTTTCAAAGAAATACCTAAGTTATCGAAAAGGTTATCAACATTATTCTCATCTAAAACCTTATTTAAATCATAACCTACAGAAAATAAACAGTCAGACATACAACAGAAGGGATGCAATTATTTTTTTTGCATATAAGCATGATTATTGAATTTTAATTTGAACCAGTACTCCAGCCATACATCTACAGTGACAGCTACACCATTACACTATTTTTTGATCCCCTTTTTTCATTACTACTTTTACGTTTATTCTCAGAAATAAGAACTTTATACCATACAATACAATAAACTTTAACTTGGCTACAAATTTAATGTAGTCAACAAATACTGTTGTGCATTTTTTACACATCAAATTTACTTTTTTTTTCATGATGATATTCTTACTAAACAGGTTTACTAAATAACTTTTGTGTTAGTTAATTGGAATGGTTCACGAAAAATAAGATGTTTAACCTTAATGAGAATAATGTTTGTTACTACTAGGCTCTGGGTATATTATCTCGCTTCCTTTAAATATTCTAGTGTAATATATGTTATCAAATGGTCCACCTTGTTGACAATAGTAAATTACGTACGAGTTTGTAAAAAATTCAATTTACGAGCCAAGTGGTTTTCGGCACGAGCCGGAGGTGAGAATATGGCTGGAATACGAGTTCATATTAAAATTCAATACCAATGCTTATATGCAAAAATAACACTTGCATCACTTCTATTGTATGTCTGACTGTTTATTTTATACAGGTAATGATTTAAATGAGGTTTTAGATGAAAATAATGTTCATTACTTTATTGATAACTTAGGTGTTTATTTGAAAATATTAAACTTATTGCAACTTTACACATAAGTAAAAAAAAGACGCATTTTTAAATTTTGCAATAGTTATATAACCCGTATTCCAACTGCAACCGCTTAAGTGTTAAGAATTATTTTTGCTTATGACATGCAAGTACTATTAAAGAGATAATTTAAGGAAAATACACTTTCCATAATTAAATTGCAAACCAGAGAAAAAACCATATTAAATGGTAAATCACGTTTCGGTAACCATAACTAATTTCTTTAGTGTGAATACAGAATGAAAAGTTTAGTAGAGCTATAGAAAATCTCATTTCTAGTTAACATATCACGAAATTTAAAAGACTTCGTTGCGTCTTTTTTCATGCATTTCCAAAAATCCATGAAGAATACTAAATTGTACTAAATCATCCAAAACAACAATTAATCATCTATTTTTGTTAATTATCTTGTGAAATTGTTAGTTCATAATCTTTTTTTAGTAACCTTTTCTTTGGGAGCCACCACAAAACATTGACTTTTCAGTCCAATCATACTGGCAGTGTTACATTATAATACTTTCCAAAAAATACTACAAACTATTTACAACTTACCTTAAAGATGTTATTTATTAGAAAATTATTAGTAAATATTAGTCAAAAGGGCTCACGTTAAAAAAAAAAAAAAAAATACGCGTATCAAACATGCATGCATATCATGTATTTGTTCCTGAATGGCAAACATCATTTATGTAATTAAATTTAAAACGATTTGTACTCTTTCCATAAGCTCATTTTATATCTGTCTGATACTTTAGATCTGACAACTAAAAAAATTTATTACAAAATATAGTTACTTATTAAATCTTCCCAATACATAGTTCTTGTAACACTTGCTACAACAAAACCATGCCTGTGGGGGCAAGGGGGTCTTTCTTTTCGTAGGATATTTATCATGGAATTAATTTATCGGAGAAATTTTTACTTTTTTCTTATTTTGAGAGGGGACTCAAGGAAAAGTTCGAAACTTTGAGGGAAGAGGGGAGAGGCAAGGAGGTGTTGGTGAGTGAGTTTGGTCTTATAATTATAAGAAGTAAGATGTACATGTATAAAACCTTTTTTCAAGTGTGGCAGCGTTTATGTGCATGTCGAATTGATCACACCGATTTCTCTTCGCCCTTTCTACGATTTGTCTTAGCCCTTTTAATTAAGTATGGTGGCAGATAACAAAAAACATGGACGTATATCTGAATCACTGACTACAAAACACTAGAGTTAATGGTTTGAAAATAAATTCTGACACCAATTTTTTTTACACCAGAATGATTTTGAAGCAAAAAAATAATAAAACATTCAAAATTTTTCTTGCAATTTCTTGCAACTAGAGGATAAAAATAATGAATAAGGTAATATTTCAAGAAACACCTTGCAACTAACCTAGTTAACCAAACCAAGTTTGAATCCAAAGCTTTTGAATGGTTTGGTCAATTAACAAGTATTAATTGTTTTGAAGGCAAATCTGCTCTTTATCTGTACCTATTTTAAAATTTTCTAATGCTTAATTCTCAGTGCATCAGTATAGAAATTACTAACTTTGTACATTTCTAATTGCAATTTTTTCCAATGATCATTTTTATACTTAACTTTGTTCTTATTTAACTTTATTTTTGCTACCATTTTTTTATTAAAAACCTGTCCAGTCTGTCATGTTCTGGATAATGTCAAGTTCTTAACAACTGTAATTTTATTATTTATTAAAATTCTATAACCATTTTATTCTAGACCTTCTAGACCGAAGAGAATATCGAAATCTTCCTTTTGTTCATTTCCAATTTATTTTTAGTAAGGACATTCTTATAAAAAAGTCACTCTCAGAAATTTCTGATTCTGCAAACTTTTTTTTTCCAAAAATTAAAAAAAAAAATTTTTTAATTTTTTTCAACGTCTTATAAATTCAACTGTACTAGATATAAATAAAATTTTTAATTAAAGAACATATAACTTCAAAACTGCATGGATACATCAGTTTATGTACTTTTAATAAATGTTAAAGAAAATTACTTACAGTGACCAGTGTTATGTATAATTCGTTGCCTTGTTTGTTCTATCTTTGCTTCTCTATCCATAGTAGTATTGAGAAGCTCTAATTTCTGTTGTAAATCAGTTATCTCTGTATTTTCAGGATCTATAAGATATTACGTTATATTACACATTAACTATAACTATTTATTAAAAAACATATGAATGAAAGTAAAATTTAAATAACATCTTTGTGAGCATTATTTAGGACTTTTAATCAAAGAGTTTATATTTTTTACTATATTTCTCCTATTTTAGTTAAGTTTATGACATATTTTAAGAACTCATTTCATGACACATTGGACATCTTAGTAAATTTATTACAAATAATGAAAGAAATGCTAAAATTTTGTAAATTTCACTGTTTCTTGAGAACTACTTTAAATCCGTTAAACATAACAGTCAGAACAAAAGGTCCATTTATATAATGGTGTAAGAATCAGAAGTCTAATCAAATAAGATCTTGTTGATACTATTTGATACTTTAGATTGGTACAAAAAGTAGGAAGACTTTTATTTACTAATCATATTATAGCTTTTATACTGTGAATACACGTACTTTTAAAATTTAACTATTACAGATTGTGGTAGAGATTACAGAAAAACATAAGCTTGATGTTTTGAAGTCAAAGTATTTAAAAATCGCAACAACAAAAAAGTGGTTTGTGTTCTAAATTATAAGTTTAACGATAATAAATAGTGTTCTATATAGACAGACAAATAAATGGATTTAATTGATTTTAGTGAGTGCTTCAGGTACCTACAAAATGTAAAGTAGTAGAGATTGCTATATCCTTAGGAGGCTCACTTGACCGGCTGCATGACGTATATTAAAATGAATCAGCCCTCCATACATGGGGTTTTCGTTATCCTGTTTACTAAGTTTAACTTGCTGCACCTGTCTGTCAGCCCTCAACAGTAGAGTGGCGTCTATCTCAACTAAGACAGTACGTAAGCAACAAAGATAAAAATTACAATTGCACTGCCTGCTTCTTCCTCGACTTTTGTTTTGGTGTTCTAAATCAGCTGTCAAAATGGTAGGTAAGGTAGTATCTGAGCCGTAAACATAAGATTGGTCAGAATTAAAAAAAAATAGTAAATATTTTTGACCCTTAATGGCATGCAAATGAAAAAAGAATTTATTAAATTATTACAGTATTTTTTTTCGATAAATGAAAAATTTAGGAGGTGACATCTTTAAAAAGTTAGAGAGCACGTAAAAATAAAACTTACAAAACCTTCATAGAAAATTATGTTATAATGGGTTTCTTTTTCTTTAGTTAAACAATTTCTGTTTCAGTTTTTAGTTCAAACAAATTTAAAAATTGTTTTACAAAAAATTTTAATGAAAATAACTAAAACTGTTGACTTTTTTTAATAGGTAAGATTCTTTAATAAGACTATAAAATTAAAAGAGGCTGAGTGGGCTATGTTTTATCGTAAAACTGATGAATTAAAGAGTATTATTAAATGTAAGAGGCTTTAGGGTTCTTAAAAAGGATCTTCAAAATAATGAATCCAAATAAATAACGGAAAAACTCAAGAAATTTTACCTTAAATTAAGGGGGCTAAGAAGGATGAGGGGGGATTAATTAATGATGGTGTACTTTTTGAAGGGGTGCAGAAGTTAACGGGAAGCAATGAAATATTTAGCTGTGTTGTAATATACTAATAACGATACTTTTAATCATGTCTAAGCGAATAGCTTTGAAAGAATTTGTTTATTAACAGTGCAAAACACTTACTTGCAGAAGAAAGAGCCCACAGTCAAACGTAAAAGTTATATAGTCACATTTCATCATGCACTTTGAAAATATACATGTAGTTGCAATTTACTTATTTTACTTCTTTACCAAATATAATTATTATTCATTAAAATATTCATCCAGTATTTATGTATTTTACCATAGAAATATGGTAGCCAAGCCTGGTTTTTTTTCTTTGAATTTTCATGTGCTGCTTCGGTGGCCCGTAAAAATCAAATTAGAACAGAATCTGCAGTTTTATTTAAATGAAAAACAATCTTCAAAAAAAATTAATAGAAGAGACAAAAAAGCTGTGTAAAGAAAACGTTAAGTATCTCAGGAGAAGTTTTGTCTGTTACACGAAAAAAGTGTTAAAATTTAAAAAAAAATGAGAACTAAGAAAGTATTGCAATGAGAAAAAAACAGATAACTAACAAGCCACAGTTGACGGAATAACGGTTCCAGTATTTTACAAAGAAGAATTTAAATTTTTGAAGCATAAGTTGTTGATGCTGCTTGAGTATAAGAACTGAAAAGAAACAAGAATTACAGAAGCAAAAAAAAAGATAATATTAGAGTTCAGAAAAAAAGTGATGTGAAAGCAAGAACAGTTCTAGGAAGTACGGTGTCTAAAAAACAATTAGTATATAGAAGTGAGTGCCAAATAACATATCAGATAATACAGAAATTTATCTAGGTATATGCCACAAAGACTACTGCATAACAAGTACTTAAGAAAATTAACATAGAAGCAGTAAATTTTAACAGTTATGACGCCATAAAAATATTTTTGATGTGTTTTAAAAAGCGACGAATACGTATAAATCACCAGTCAGAACGCTGAAAAGAGCTGTAAAAATGAGTTCAATCTGAAAAAATATTCAATAACAGCGTTATTATTAACTGACAGCTACATAAAAATACATGTAGATGAGATTCCAGAAAAAAGGGCAATACACGATGTAAAATCAAAAACAATATAAAAGAATTTATTGAAATTAAAAAGTAAAAAGAACAACAGTCTAAATAATTCCACTATAAGAATCGAAGGCCAATGTTACACCTGTAAAAAACGGTATATATGGCAATTGATTGTTGGTACGGTCAACTATCCGAGCATAAAAAAGGAGAGCGGCCGAGGCTGAGGTAAAGAGTAGTATAATAGCAGAGGCTACGAAAGAGGACAGTACAGAGGCAACAGTATAGGCAGTGGCTGAGGCTGAGGCCAAATAAATTAAGCGAAACTATGAGTAAAGATAAATATTTAATGATAATTCGAATATGAAGTAAGCAACATTACAAATTGTGACACATAAAATATGTTGAATTGATAGTTAGAAACTGGTTATTCAAATTATATTAAAAATACAAATAGATATTTGGAAGAATTTATTATTATAAAAATCCCGTAAAAGTAAGCCTACCAAATATGGATAAAGTAAAAGCGTAAAAGTTAGAGAAATTAAATTAAATTTATTTTCCCTTACAAACTCAAGAAAATCTAAAGAAGAACTAATGAATATTTATTTTAGTAAAAATACTGATACTAATTAACTTGATGTTTTTAAAAAAGCTAGATTAAGTAGAATAGTAGCAGTTGGTGATTCAGCAAAGGTATATATTATAGCTGTTTACGAATTGGTATTAACAATTAAAGAAAAAGGAAATTTGTATCGCATAAGCAGTGCAAAAACTAAAGTAAAATATGATGAAAAGAAGGCCAAAAAAATAAAAATAGCAAACGCTAATTCCACAGATTTGCTGCAAACTTAGATGTAGCTGTATTCCACACATTAAAAGACAATTATAGAGGAATCTTGAGACGATGGAAAGTGAAGGTTTTAAAAAATACATATTCGCACCCGTTTGATCTCTTATATTGCAAAATAACGGATATTCGTATGCTATAAGAAATAGCGTTAGAGCTTGTGGCTTGTATCTACTTGATTTAAATACAGTAAATGACGATATTGTATGTAAACAGAAAAACCATCCGATTGTTTTAGGATCCATTCGAATGGTTAAGCTTTGACAATCAGGCAGATGCACTGATAAACACACTATAACGTGACTTTTGTCGTGAAGAGGTTTTGATAGAACTCGCCAGACTGTTCCGGTTCATCCTACATAATGTGTTTCTATAAACGTGGCGATTTCATCATTTATAATGCTTAGTGATAAAAATCTATGCTGCATCATATACTTTGGATATATATTTTTGAAAGTGTTTCACAGATTTAACACTTAAACATACTTTAACATTGAAATGACAATTAAACATAAAACATAGCACTGGGCAGTATAGAATTACCCAGTTTATCTACTTCAAAATCATTGAAATAGTGGAGAGTTCTTCCAGTATCTTTTTGGCAATAAGTAGGATAACTATTATAATCTACAAACGCCTTTCTTAAAATTTTTTCAGAAAGTTTTTTGAACACTTACCACTTATTCAACACTTATTTTAACAAGGCCCGTGAATCACATTTCTCATAACAATTTCATGTTAAGGTGGCATTCATTTAAGATCAGAAATCTTGTGACGTGGCAAAATTTGCTTCACAATTTTGCACGTCACTGTCGACGCCCCTATTCTGAAACCAATTAGTGTTCTTAATGGGATCCTCCCATAATCGAAATCTTCGTGTGTTTTAGAAACGACCAACGGTAAGCCAGAGAAGGAGACACACGCCTAGACCAGAAATGTAGCGTGCGTACGAGTGAATGTGATGATGTAAGTGTCGAAGCGTCGGCACGTAAGAATGATCCGGAAGATAAGGTAGGGACCGGCTAGGTAGGTCAAAAGATAGTCAGTTGACCTACCGAGCGACCAGTTGGGGACGGAAGCGACTGATGAGTCAGTAGGTGTGAGACCACCGAGCGTGGAGGTTGGAGAGAGTACGTGGAGCAAGAGAGCCGAGTGTACAGCGAGTATTAAGTGTGAGAGAGAGAGAGAGAGAGAGAGAGAGAGAGCAAGTGAGAGAGTGAGCGGGAAGAAGGACTCGAAAAAATAAGCCTGATCCCGACCCATCCGACCCTGAACGGCGGCCATCTTGAGACGAAGCGTCCTCCCGTGACGACCCGAGCCGAGCCCGAGGTGAGAGTTGTCCTGGACAGCAGGCGAGAGAGGCCCAGGTATCACACAGCGTCGACTTCCTGGACTGCGACCCTCGACGCTCATGGTGTACTGGCCTTACTGTAAGGAAGCACGGGATTCGCCAAGGTACCGTGTGTGGGTTACGCGGAGACGCGGGTGAGATCGTTGGCTATAGGGATAGACGAGAGAGAGAGAGAGAGAGGAAGAAAAGGGCGCGTGAGACCCAGAGCGAGTGAGTAGTCGCGTAGTCGTGGTGTAAGGGTGGGACGGATCGAGAGCCGGTGTTGGGACGCTGTGAGTTGTAAGGCGTGTTTGTGACCGTCTCCGGTCGCGACGGCAATCCACGCCCGTGAATTATAGGTAACGCCGAGTGTGAGTGTGGGGGTGTGTAGGTACGGACCGGCTACCTCGCCGAGGGGGCCTGATTCCAGACCGAGAGTAGTGTGAGGGGGAAAGTGGGTGTAAAGGCGTGTGAGTGTGTGTGTGTGAGCGGACTAGCGTGGCTCTCTGAGTGCACTACTGGCGTTGTGGTGGCGATCGAGGGCCTGCGCCATAGCATCGGGACCGAGAGAAGTTACGTAAAGTGATTGTAGATAGCGATTGTGGTTATTTTCAATAAATTTGTAAAATAAAGTCAACATAGCCTTTGTGTTCATTTGCCCAGACGCGAATCCTCTTTTGAGACAGGTCCAGTGAAGGGGCGAAGAGAGAGAGTGTTGTCGAGCAGAGACGTACGAGAGAGAATAATAACGATATTTTCTCGCCAACGGTAAGTCACCTTGGGGAATGTAAAATCCACGTTATAATCTTTGGAGAAACGTATTTATTAATTTTTATTGCGGTACTTATCTTATTTTCAAGTGTCAAGGATACTCAAAAGTGCCAATGTGGTAAACCTTGCTTCTGAAATTCAACTATCCAAGGATAAGCAACATTTCTTCCAAAAAATGTATTTCTTAAAATAAGATTGTTTAATGTATTATTTATTACTCGTTTAACGTCTATCACCGGTCCTTTAAAGTTTCAGTCAACTTTTGACTCTCGCGTCTTGCCAGTACCTTACACATGTAAGACTCAACGTGTGGGCTAAGAAAATTCGGGTGCACTTCGAGGATATTAATAGTCTCGGAGTTCGCTTAGAAGCAAGATACAGCAAAGGGGAAACTCTAAAAGTGGTTTCAGCGATAGCAGAGAAAGCAAAATTTGCAAGATCTTTTTAGCTACGAATTTATTCATGTAGTTTGAGAGACTACTGAAAAATACTGCACATAGCATCAGGGAACTCCAAAACAGCAGTAACAACCATTAGTGATGGATGTTAGCTATTTATAAATAACATAATTAATACTAAGCCTTGTAAGAGTGACCCAAATAAGTTGTATTTATAAGAATAAACTATTCTCATTTGTTTTAATAAAAGAATACAGTAACAAATATTATCTATATTATATTTATAAAGGCTTTTATGTAACTAAGACGAAGAAATTAAGCATTTGAGGTAAATTCTCAGAGACCCACAAACGGCACTAAAATAAAACGGTTAAGATCCTACTCGGAACAAGATAAGTACTAACCTATGTATAGAACATTGCTGCAAAAAATTCTTTTATTTTTTATGTGGAAATAAATGTTTATATAACCAACGTAATAACAAAAGAAGCTTTACCATCCATTAGAATAAACAAAAGATGCTTTAGTCACTGTTCTTTGTTTAAGTTAAAAATACGTAAGCCTCTACTATGGGATATAAAAAGTTACAAAGTAGATTGCCATGTGGATATCTCTATTCTTTGCATAGTGGGAGAAGAAAATATATTCTGGGCATTAAATGCCATTTAACCGTTGTCTGATGTGTTATGAGGACAAAAAATGTCAAAACGAATAAACACAATTATACACACTTTTGTATGGGTGCGTTAAAATAGAATAAAATAATTTTATTTAAATAAATTTATATAAACACTCTTTGTTACAAAATGTATAACTAAATATGTAATTTATTTTGCAGAAAGTTATCAAAAAAGCAAAATAAAGAAATGAAAAGTATGAAACAAGTTCAAAAAGATAATAGATTGAATTCAATGCGTGCTGATCATTCAAGTATGAAGCATTTTAATATAAAACTTATCTTCTCAGGGCTTTAAAGAAATCTACATAGAACTTTTATACGACAATAGTTGATTGTTATTATCATTATTGGTTGAGCCAACATCTAAATAGTTTATAAACCTTAAGAACTTATTTTTTTTAATTACAACTTTTAAGGATATTTTAAGAAATCATGAATGAAATGTGTTAACCAAAAAAAAAGTTTCTTAGAAAAAAGAAACATAGAATATGAGAACATTTTTCATTAACTCACGAATCGTATGACTTTTAGTTACAGTTACATTGAATGTACAAATGATTATTTTTATAAAATAAACGTTTCAAAAATTAAAAAATCTCAGAATTATTAAAATTATATGTAGAAATAACTAAGTCAGTATTTTTTTATTTATATTAACTAAGAAGTTTCACTAAAATCAACAGAAAATAGTTAAACTATGCAGGGTTCTTTATTACACATTTAAGTTTTGTTAAATAACTGAAACAACTAATTATGTTTCTACACTAATTGTTGTATGAATATAATTAGCAGCGTACCCGAAGATAAATATTTAATAATTTATAGCTGCAAATCATTAGAAATGAGAAATTTTCGTTACTTTAATAAATGACACGCAATATTGGTCAAAAACTTCGATGTGCGGAATATCACTGACTTGTAATACTAGAGGCCCATCGAATAATTTTCGCTTAAAACCTTGAATTTTAACAACTGTCCCCATTGATAGTTTTAAGTTTAAGTAATTAAATCTCAAGTTCAAAGTTAGCTCATAATAACAGTCTGCAATCAAGCTAATGGTACAATCGTAATTACGGTTTCTGTCATTTAGAGGCTCTGTTTTTATGACTTCCTAGAGTGCTTTAAATAAGTCACTTTTACTTGATAGACTTTATACAATTTAATATTATAATTTAAGTTTTAATATATGCTCATTTATGTGATTGTACGCTTTAAGAATAGAGACATCTTTTTATATTCACCATGTGCATTACTTTGCAGATTTATTTTGATTTTCAACTCAACATAAACGTTTCCTGCATTAAAGACGGCAATTTCACTTCTGGTGATTTTGCAGTGTTAGTTAGCACAATCTGAGAACAACATCAACATTAAAGCTTACACAAGAAACTTCCTTTCATTCAGACTGTAAAATAAATTTAAAATTTAACTCAAACTATGTTTACTCACAGCCCCAAGCTCAATTCGTCTCATTTTTGCTGTCAGGTCTTTCCAAACAATTACTTAGATTTTACGGAAATGGTCATTACTACTCACTACTTTGTGAAATTGCTCAAATTCAGTGACTGCATGTTGGTGAAAGCCTTAATGACTTACCCTACAGTCTTGATAAAATAACTGAATAAAACCAGGCAATAAAAAAATTACTATTAATAGAAAAATAAATAAATTTGTTACAGAATGTTAAAATAATACAATCACGGTGGTATCACCAATTTAAGTTACACCAATGTCTTCATTTGACGTGAAACCCATTTTTGTTAATGTCATGGCTATGTAGAAGACAACTGCAACTTGCAGTAACCTTAAAAAACTTTTGCAAATTTAACTGTAAGAAAACAAAAGAAATACATTTAGTACCCATGTGCCTGCTATTAAAATTTTTGCTTGTTATAAAACTGTTTTTTTTCTCTAAAACTATTTCTTTATTTGTACATTCATCTATTCGTTTTATATCATCGATACTTACAGAACTACAATTAGAAATTTTAGCCTTCAGGCCTCTACTGGTTGTGAAAGTACCATTCTTTTACTTTTTTAAGCAACTGCTTGGACAATCCTTCAACGTTTTAGTGTGACCTTATACTCTAATCAAGTATGGCTGCTTCCTACTGTAATATTGCTGCACCCTACACTAATATTAATGCACACTGCAGACTATTTTTTTTTTGCAATCGGAATAGAAAGAAAATAATTTTTTTTCACATAAAATTGATTGAAAAGACATTTCTGATCAAACAGTACTTTTAAAACATAATTTTCATTGAATAATCTGTTCTATTAGTACAAAAATTATTTTTTTATAAATATTTAGGCAACATACAGATTGTAACAGTAGGAGCAAAAGAAATTACGTTTCAGAACCTGTAAGTATTTCACGTCATCTTGTTTGTTAAAAAAAATAAAGTTGAAAAATTATTCCTTGTTGTTTATTAGGGATCTACGTAACAATACCTCATATAAATAGGTACAAATTTTCATGGTCTCTATTACTTTACAACTATGAAAAATTTAGGGACATAGTAACGTGATATTGATTACAACAAAAAAATTTATTTTCGAAGAACATAACACTTACTTGTTAAAGTTTTTAATATTTTTTTATTAGACTTACTATATTTGAATAAACATGCTAGATCAATGATCATGAACTTATATGTATACTGTTAGTTGGTATTCATTAAATTTTTTTACCTTTTTTGTAATTGGACCAGCATTAGGATCTTAGTTAATATGACAATATAAGCTACAAATATATTTACTCAACCTAAGCTTCTACATTACGTTTTTTCATATTACTCTGCTTGAAAATCGCTACCTACTATTTTGTTATTCTTTAAATCTATGTAACGACAACTTTCACTGTTTTACGTAGCAGCTCAAGCTCACACATAAAAATACTTGACATTCCTAATACATTATTGTTCTAATGTTATGATAACAAGCATTCGTTCTTCGAGCTGGATAGAGGACAAAGCTACTTATATCAGTGATTGACTATTACACGTCTGTGATTTGTGTTTTGTCTTAACGTGTCATACGTCTTAATTGGAGTAAATTCAAACATAACTATATGCAAGCTTTTTTTTGATAGATGAGATAAGAGATTCGACAGATTATTCTAAATTTGACGGCTACGGACTAACTGAAAAGGATTATCTTAACTCCACTGCCTGCATTGTTTTGGTGATTAAGTATTTTCCTATACCACGGTAGCGAATTTCTGCTTCTCCTGCAGCTGCTACTTTAACGTGGAGAAAACTTGCTGTTAGTATGCTGGTCATCCCGAATCTTTTTAGTGATTGGCTCGAGTTTAAAGACTTTTTCTCTGCTGTCATAGTTAATGATATGTGGTTGCGCAACATCAAAAAACTCCAACAGCTGAAGATCCACGTGCATGGTGAAGCAACTGAAATGATGAAAACAATCCAAGTGGCTGACGCCAACGTCGAAGTTGCTTGGAAGTTACTCAATAATCATTATATAAACGAGTGGCAACTTGTCTCATTATTTATGAGAGCACTGATTTATTTGCCTGCCATTCTGTCAGAATCTGCTATGGGCCTTAATTTGTTACTCAGTGGCACTATCAACGCTATTGCTGCGCTAAGTCAGCTGAACCGACCAACGACTCTGTAGAATGACTTCGTGGTTGCACTTACGATACAAAGGCTTGATTCTTGCATCTTCCGTGAATGGAAAGCATCCCTCAGTATGACTACCATATTACCTACGTTTCTCAATCTTAAGAAGTTTTTTGATCAGCGTATTTCAATGCTTCAAACCGTGGCTACTTCTGTGAAGCAGTCAAAGAAGATCGAGAAGAATGTCACGTCTGCAAAATCTTCTTGCAAGTGAAAGCAATTTGCTTGAACCGTAGGTCTATTCTATAATTGCCTTGACTTGCATAGGCTTGCCAATTTTAAATCTGCACGGCGCTGTCAGATTTGCAACAAAGAATATTACACTTTGCTGCATGAGGACGCAATCATCACATCGCACACTACTACTGACTTATTGCCATCTGCTCTAACTATTGGCTAGAACCATTCATAAAATATACAAGTGCTTCCTTGCTTTACTGCAACCATACTGTTGGCAATAGTGCTAGTCAAGCTGCAAGGGGCAGATGGTTGTACTCACATTACTCGTGCAATGTTACACTGTGGCTCGCAGACGACGTTTGTTGCAAAAAGCATGCTTAAAAAACTCAAGCATTTGCAAGCATCCCCCCAACATCTCAATGTAGTTAGTGGCTCTGCTGGACCTCTGGTGCATGATGACGTCCAACTCAACTTTGCACCTGCCTTTAAAAGTGACGTCAGATTTACGTGCCGTGCAACGGTACTTTTATTCATTATGATTCTCGTTTTCCATCCATAAGCTGTCATGTGATTGGTACCATCTGCAAGGGTGACAGTAAGCTGATAATTCTCGTGACAGCCTATCTGAGACCAAGCTACTCTTGGGTGCCAATCTCTATTCCTACCAAATATTACAACTTTACTCAAGCGACCTACAGAAACTTCGACGGCTCAACATACAGTTTTCGGGTAAGTTGTTTTCATTTCTCCCTCGCAACTAATCTCGTCAACAAAATCACTTTTAGAACTTCATACAGTGGGCAATCTTTTGTTAGTGCTAGTGCAAAATAAATAAGTAAAAAAAAGTGCTGTGTTAGCGTTAAAACTCCACTACCGTCAAGTTCGCGTAGTTTGGCAGACGAAATGTTCAGGATTAAACCTATATTTAGTTCTTAGTTAATATGAAAATATGAACTATAAAGACTTTTACTAAACCTAAGCTTTCATATGACGTATTTTTGTACGAACCTGCTAAAAAATCGCTATCTATTATTTTGTTATTCTTAAATCATTGTAAGCAAAAGCTTCCACTACTTCACGAAGCAGCTCAAGTTCACACGGACAAATGCTCTATATTTTCAATACATTGTTGGTCTACATGTTCATTTACCTTTTGTAAACTTTTTGCTACTGTGTATGCTGCCAAGCTATCTTAATCATAAAATATAACCAGTCTACACATGGCTCGTCTTGTGAGAACATCTCTCTTGGCAACACCGTGCTTGGGCAGTGTACGAGAAAGCTGCGGTAAGCTTACTTCTGACTCATTTACTTAGTCTTATCATTAAATTTGTTAAAAGATTAAATTTCATTTAGTTAATAATGAAGTTTAAGTAATGTGCCCGTTTTTTGTCCCCTATTAATTATTTCAAACAGTTCACTTCTATTAATAAAAAATACATCGCTTGCAGGACGTTAAAAGATAGATGAAATAATTTTTAATTTTTAAAATAACTTTTCCTACATTGTGAGATAGTTTATATAAAGTACCTTATTATATTTAAATGTCCCCTGGTTATGGTTATTTAGTAATATCTTGGTCAATCTATCAATTGAGACTTGACCATAGAGATACAGCACTTCTTCTCTTGCAAAGGTGTAAGATCGCGATGACAATAAATTCTCGAAATAACTCTCATTTTTTAGTAAAATTAGCTTAAATCAAAGATCTTAAACACAAATCAAAAGAAAGCTTATCAAATCTTTCTTAATTTTCAAGATATATTAAAAAAAGAAATAAATACAGCTTACAAATGTTGCAGAGTTATGCTGAGCGAGCTTAGCAAGGTGTGCGTGTCATCAGGGCAAGGATCAACTTGAAGCAAAACTCAATTTAAAGACACTAAAGGACTTCGCTATAAAGGATTTCGCATAAGTAAGGTGCGTCCAGGCCGACATCTCGTTAAGTAGAGAGCGAGCGCGCTGCGCCTTTTCACTGCGATACCGATGGTGCCGTGCCACTGAGGTGCAAAAGAGGGGGGATGGTATGGTAGATTAAACATATAAAGAAAATGAACTGCCATCTGTGCTCAAAACTTATATCTAGCATACTGTCTCGTGGTTCTAGTGCAAAAGAATAATTGTTTGAAAGCTCTGTAAACTATGAAGCCTATGAAAGAAAAAAAAAAAAAGTGATATAGAGTACGTCCACATGTTATAAACACTTATCGATTTGTCAACTAAATCGTAATACGCTCAACACCTAATATTAGGCTTGAGTTTAAACAAAAGTATCATCTCGAGATCGTTACGTGTTGTTCTTTATCTAATGCAAGTTAGGTTTCAAGACTTAACGATATAATTTTTTAGTGTGGTTAAAGTCTATTCGTTTGTTGGTTATTTAGTAAGGCTGTAAAAAATAGCACATTCTCCTTTTCCAAATAAAACTTATAAGAATTTACTAGATCTCACAGACTACGCTACAATGAAATGTGATTTGAACAAACTTGAGTACAAAACCTTATAGTAACAACTCATCTGTCTACAAACTGATATTAAAACATTGTTATGAGGCTGCTTTGATAAAAATAAACAGGTATGGGTCTCAAGACCCATTATGGATGTGAAATAATAAAGAATTTACTATTGAACTCGATAGTTTTTGATTGTCTATGATATAAATTGTGGTTTTTTTCAAATAAGAACCATCATCTCCCGGGCTGTTTGGCCATCCTAGGCACCTGCGAAACAGGGACGTAAAGTAGTCACGAAGCAATGGCGCTTATGTGGCAAATCCTATTTTTTCTACTGAGAGCACACCAGCCTCTTAAAAACGCGTGAGGTAAGAAAAGTTTTCATTTTTTCGACTCTAAATAATCTTAATTTTATATTTTTATATTAAAAAGACAAATTATTTTTATAAATACGTATTTTTATCAGTGAATATAATAGATTAAGAAGCAGCAAATTATGTTTATAGTTTTTTGTTTATTAACATATAAGCAATGAGAATGATAAAAAACAATAATACATGGCAAAGAGAATCTCTACTACCTATCTACACATAGCTACATACATTAGTTCAACAAACGTTTGTGTATGTTACTTTCTCTGTTTCTGTCTCTTTTTGGATACCTGTTTACTATGCGTAGTTGCGCACGTGCCCAAATTTTGTTGGCTCTTTACTAAAGATGGGTTAGGATGGAGTTTAAATAAACTCAGTTTGAAGACTCTAGTAAAACTTTGCATTACGGTCAAATATTGATATTTTAAAATAATCGTGTTCACACAGAAAAAATTTTTTTTTAATTATAAAAAAATGATACCAATACTTATATTAATGCATGATTTTCTAAAAGCGCTAAGTAGTAAAGAAACCAATGAAAAAGGCCTACCTATACGAGTACAATAGAGATAGAGAGAGAGAGAGAGAGCACGAGTGCCACAGTAGACGATCAATGGCTTTCTCCATCTCATTTACTTTTATAGGTACTGCCAAATAGCCTTTTTAGTTTTTTTTTCTTAATATTTTACACTTGTTAAAACAAAATTAAAAGTTTTTATTGCTACAAAATTTTTCGCCGTATAGACTGGTATTTTTATTTTTCTGTATATGAAACCGTTAAAAAATATAAGCAAAACGAACTATAAAGCTCAACTTTACACAATTTAAACATTATTAGGCAACTCAAAAAAAAACATAACTATTTTTTTTAAATCGGGGGCTTAATAATTTATAGTATGAAAAACGCCCAATTATTGATCAACTTTCTAATTCAGAAGTTTCTCGATTGGTATCCATGAATAATAAGAACAAAGATTAGATTAGCGTGCTGCGTTGCACAATTAGTAAAAGTCCTCACTACCAATACAAATAATGCTGTTGAATTCTCGGAGTCAGTAAAATTTGAAAATCTTATTTACACATGTATAATGTATAATACACAATGTATATGCATATGTATGTGTATGCTACATGTACAATACATGTATGATATTTAAATATTATATACTCTTCTATATAGCTATATATACGAGTAGTAAGCTTTACAAATAAGAGAGGGGCAGCAGCAGTCAGTGCGAAGAGACAAAGACACAGAGCTGAGCCTAGTCGAGTTCAACCAGAGATCGTGCCATCGCACGAGTTGCTTCATCGCGTTGGTCAAATCCCTAAGCCTGCCAATAGATGTTTCACATCAAAAACTATTTTTAATGAAAGTTATTATTGCAACAATTGTTGGCATCAGTAATTCGAAGTAGTGCAAATATTTAGAACTGGTTATACTAAGCTTTGAGCGCTGTTGTTAAGTACAGACAAGCCTCAGTGGTCAATCAGATTTATAATGTCAATATTCACGTAGTACTTTAGGGTTTCTTGAGTAGAACTGTTTCCGAGTTTAGTAATGAATAAATTTCTTGTAATCAAAAAAAAAGACAGCGTTTTTCTTTTCTTTTTTTCTTAACAAGCTCCAGGTAGAAGCAATTGTGTATCCAACAAACTTATTTGACAAGCATTTTAATCTTCTATTTAAGTACTGCTGGAATCTTTATAACAAAAGCTAACAAATATATTTAATTTATGAATTAACTTTGTAAATTTAATGAATCATTGTAGACTAACTCAAAGCCACAAATCGCAATAAAAATTATTCCAGACAATTAATGAATTATGTGTAAGGACGAATATTTTGAGCATTAAATTTTGCTATTAGTTATTATCAGCCAAATACTACGACCAAAATCTACAATATTTACTTAAATAAATTGCAATTTGAAACAAAATAAGCAAACGCAAAATTGAGTATCTGTACTACTCTTCTCTACACCAAATCAGTTACAGTTAAGTTAATTAAAAAAACTCGCAATGTAATTAATAAATTTAGCAAAATTTCAATAATGAATTCGCCTTGCCGTGAAGACTTTAAATAATTTTTGTTGTTTGTTGATTACCTGACATGGATGTAGACACCCTAGGTATTAGCAAACTGCCCGCGAATACCATCAGGAACTATAACCTTGAGATGATGAATTTTTAATGAGCTGACGTAGTTTAAATTAACTGCAATTGTACTGCTTGCTTGATAGCATAAGGTTAATGTTATTTATGGCCTCTACAATTTACAAAAAAAAGGTGATTAAGTAATTGTTATTAAGGTAATACAAACAGGGAAATATCAGACGACCATGCATAGTTAATATTCCTGAAGACAAACAAACGAAACGAAGACAAAATTCAAGATGTTTTTCTTGTTTATACTTGCAGAAGAATGAGCTTTAACAGCTTTAATAGCTAAAGTAACATAACATGTGACCAAATAAAGACCAATTTAAATAAGCATCTGCTCAATGCACGAGCAGGAGCATAAAGCTAAGCTGCTGTGGTACAGCACAATTTATGAATCTTCTATGATCAAAATAAGAAAAAATTAAAAGGTAATTCTTACCACGCTACCAACATGAATGGAAGATTCTATGAGATTAGTGGGTTACACAAATGTGCGAATAATTTGTGTAGGTGTGCAGGCAAAAATTAAATACTGCACTACCGTGACACAAATTGAACAATTAACGATGACTACAACCGAAAAAAATTGCATGCGTGGCTTGCAGCATGCAACCAACGTAAATAGAAGTACCTATGTGGTCACAAATTACAAAAAAGTACGACGATTTTGTGTAGGTATGTGGGCAATAGTATAAACTGCACTACCACGGTACACTGCAAATAATCTAGAGTACGCACGTAAGCAATAGATGGAATCCACGGTGCCTCAACACTACGCAAAATTTACTATGACTACAATTTAAAAACGATACAAAAGTGATTTACAGAATACTGCAGAAATGAGCATGTGCCTATGCAAACATGACTGAAACGTGCCCTTCAAATCATCAATATTTGTTACTTGTCTAAATATGGTAGTAGACTGATTTGTGCTACCATGACATGAAAAAAAAAGAATTGAAGCATGTGTGTACATGTGAGTAAGGCTGATCTGAGCCACCACACTACACAGCTGTACGAGCAAAAACGACCATAACAAAAAGAAAAGAGATTTGCAGCACACTACAAACATGTGTATATGTTTCGTGCCTAGGCAAAAACCAGGCCACATAACCACACCATAAGCTTCGTGTGTGTGGGTAGTAGTTAAGTCACACAAAGTACATAAGTCAACTAAAAGTTGTATACGCAACAATACGATAAAATTTCTTGAGCAAGCATTTACTTGCATCCAAAAGTTTCTCAAGATTAAAGAAAATAGGCAATATACTGGGTAATAGAAGATTGTATTCTCTAGAGAATTTGCTTAATCGAAGAAAAAGCATAATCAAAACAATATTTGAAAAATTTTTAGAGTTTTAATACACGCATTGTATAGAAAAAGGGAGAGAATGAGCAACAGATCTATTACCTGCTTTGTTTACATTTCATTTTCACCTTAGACATCCCATCTCACCAACTTGCTGCTTATGACTGCAGGCAACGATGACTAGGCCAGTTATACGGTAAAAGCACAACACAAACTCTTCAAGCTACTTTTGCAGTCCAATGGCATATAACATGAAAGTCGCTCTATCCTAAAATTTCACTAAAAGAAAACAACACCAACAATATGCTTCAAAGAATAAAATGCTGCTTTGCCAAGGCAATCTCGCACACTGTGTAAAAAGAGAGTACAGCCATATTTTTTTATTGATAAAAAATAAAGACAGTATATGTACAAAGTGGTTCCGAAAAATGATGGTCCCTGGAACCACGCTCTGCTATCAAATCTGTATTTAGTGATATCTTGGTCAATCTATTAACCAAGACTCAACCATAATGATGGAGCAGTTCCTTATTTGCAAAGGTGTGAAAGTGGTATGACAATTAATTCTCGAAATAACTCTAATTTTGTAGTTAACTTAGCTTGTATTCAAGATGTGATGTACAATTCATTTACATAAATTGATAAATTACTGGAACGCCAATCAAAAGAAAGCTAATTAAAGCTTTATTAATGTTGAAGATGTACGAGGAAAAGGAGCAAATACAGCTTACAAATTTTGCAAAGGTGTGCTGAACGAGCTTGGAAAAGAGTGCGTATCATAGAAGGGCGAGGGTCATCCTGAAGCAAAGCGCAATTAGAAGAAGCTAAAGGACTTTACTATAAGTGTCTCGCTAGAGCAAGATATGCGTTTAGACTGACATCTTGTGAAGAAGAGAACGAGCGCACTGCGTCGCTTCGTCGTGATACCACGCGTACTGAACCACTGAGGTGCAAAAGGGGAGAGACAGTAAAGTAGCTTAGAAATAGATAAAATATAAGCTGCTGACTACGCTGAAGAACTAATGTTTGGTATACTGTCTCCTGGTTCCAGTTCCAAGGGCTGATTATTTAGAAGCCCTTTAAAACAAGGTGCCTATTACTCTGTCATCGCGAGGGAGAAAACGTAAGTGCTATGGTATTCTTATGGCACATGAGCTTTTTTCTTTGGGACAGTAGTACTGTGAAAGGGACTAATCACTGTCAATCGAAGGCAGCTTTTTAGTACGCTTATAATGATAGCATATACATTCAGGATAATACACTAATGCAGAGCCTCTTGGGCGTAGTTCTCAGAAATGGCTCTAAAATAAGTTTAAGTCATATATATATATATATAATTTATG